>CM067320.1:11466344-11525543 GCA_034231615.1 Meghimatium bilineatum
AGCCTTTGTGATAAGAACATGACATTTATTACTATGTAGCAAGCGAAACTGCTGGTAAGCCTCACCATCATTTAACAATTTACCAAAAACTTTCATTTGCCATCATATGTAATTATTTTAGTTTTCCGTATGGAACATCTAACATATGTTTATGAAGTGTGAAATAAGTGCTGTAACTCTTTCCAATTTTTGTCTGTTTAAACGAAAATATTGTTGATTTAATTTAGGAACTTTACAATTTTATCATTTTGACTTTCATGTCCCCTCAGCTGATGAACCATGGTAGTCGCTATTATTTTAGATTGAACATTCAACATTCGTGTTAGTTGTGTCTCATACATGTTTTCTCATGATCTTGTCACATCATTAATATATGAGGCCACCATTAACTGTTCTGTATGTTCATAGACTCAGTTTTTTGTTGACATAAAACAAGACTAATACGAAACTATTCATACATTTCTGTGAAATGTCTTAGTCAATTTTAACAGCCTTCCCTCATTGTTAATAAGTGTCAACAATTTAACTGATCCCCGCGCTTAATTGTGGCAAAAAATGTTGTATCGTCTTTCCCCACGGGATGTAGCTGAACAAGTACGACAAAACTAAAGATATTTTTTAGATTTATAGAAATTAGTTTCCAATTCAAATAATTTAATTGGAGTATAAATAGCAGTGTTGCTGACGTCAACTTTTATCAACTCTCCTCTCCCCCATGTCTACAACTGTCAAAACTTTTCAGACTCCCTTCTCTCTCCATTTCTACAACTGTCAAACCTTTTCAGACTCCCTTCTCTTCCATTTCTACAACTGTTAACCTTTTCAGACTGCCTTCTCTTCCATTTCTACAACTGTTTAAACCTTTTTAGACTCCCTTCACCCCCAGTAATTGCTGATGTAATTTATGGGCAACCGATGAATCTCTTTTGATGCATGCAGGACAATGGGTCCTACTAGATTTCCAGCAGGATATAATTTAGTCCAGAAAATATACGTGTGTCGCAGTTCTATTTCCGCCAATGGCCCGATACATTAGTCTTCGACAATCTATTTGTATCTAAATCGACTGATATATTTGAGACGTGGAGGAGAAGAACAGATTCATATGGTGTTTTATCTCCAAGAACGTACATAATTGTGATTAGTTATTATCTAAATCCAACTTACAACACTCAGGAACACCAAAAACTATACCAACTTCGCCCGTGTGTTGTCGGGGACCGAAATGGGGAGCAAAGAATAGCAACACTGTTTACTTTCCATGCATGTCGTACCAGGCGACTAAGGATAGTATGGGATGGAGCTGGCTGTCCCAGCCCATATAGGGTCAGTAACCCAAAGCCATGCTGAAGTCGGATGTGTCAGGCCACAAGGCGCAGATATCGCCGCAATGCTGTAAACCATGACACAACGCATTCCTTTTCTCCGGACTACAACCTGCTGATCTGCAGGAGTTTGAGAACGAACGCAGAAGAAGAAGAAGATACCACCTTAAATTGAATGATAGAAAGAAAGGACCGTGCATGAAATAGAAGATATTCGTAAATCAAGACTGATATAGCTACGGTACGCAGTCATCGACCCCAGATCATAACCTTCCTAGTAATCATGATGGTCATCCTACCAACAAGACACACGAAATTAGAAAATGTCAGTTTTACATCTATTCGAAACCGACGAGATTCGTAAAATTATCCACTTTTGTTGGAGTCTAGGTTACATTGATGAATATAATGTTTCTAGATTTTCTGGCATTGGACTTTTCATATTTTCTATTTCCCACTACCCAGACCTGATTGATCTACTAGTAATATATATGCGTATATGAGTGTATATATATATATATTATATATAGGGAAGACTTAATACTTATGAGTTTACTAGTTATCTTAACTCACTTGGTCGGTTCTTATATTAGTTTTTTTTTAAATTTTAATGGTCGGTACTTATACTAGTATTTTTTTTAAACTCAATGGTCGGTATTTATACTAGTTTTCTTAACTCAATGGTCGGTTCTTAAACTAGTTTATAATGTACATTATATATATTATATATATATATAATATAATATATATATATATATATATATATATACATAGTAGATCCGATTATTCGAATTAATTGGGGATCGGACCGATTCGGATAATCGAAAATTCGGAAAATTGGATATAGATCAGGAATGAAGCAAAACAGTGTACTTACATACATTCATACATTGAAATGAAAGGAATGTTATTGATAAAAGTTAAATAATATATAATCAACGATGTATTGCAAATAAAGTATATAGTAACGGCGCACTGTCCCGAGACATCTAACTCCCCTAACTCTCTCACTCTAAAAGTATGTCACCTAAATTCAATTCGGATAACTGGGAATTCGGTTAACTGGGATTCGGATAATCTGATTTGTATAGTATATAGAAGATTTAACACCACTGAGTTTACCCAGAGTGCAATGATGTCATTGTATTAGCAATATATATATATATATATATACACACACTGGTAATATAGCAACCAGTGTCTTGGTTGATGAGATATTCATCAGATGCAGAACAAATGTTCATAGGAGGTGTAGAAGATCGACGTCGTTATACTTCGTTTACCCCAAATATACTCTGTCCTTCTTTACGAAGCCATTTGTTGAGAGTATAACTCACAGCACGTAACTCCGTATCTTCAAGAGATTCTAAATAGGGATTTCCAAAAAAAGTATTCACGCTTGTGAACAACACGATTCGAGCGAAACTTGAGCCCTGCCATCTAAAGCATAACACAAACGTGTTACCACCCCAGGGCGATCCACAACTGTTAATTTATTTAATTTATTTATCGAGAAACTGCTTGTTATTACCTCTATTTGTTATGGGGTTTGAAATAAATTTTAGACAAGAAATATGTCAGAGACGCAGGACTCAGTGATGGCCAAAATATGGTCCAAAAGATATATGAAATCAGCAAAACCATTTTAGTGCGCCTTTCCCAACTTCACGTCCAGGTTGTTTTTAAAACTACTATAAGTACTGACCACTGAGTTAAGAAACATGTAAAAGTACCAAATAACACCATTGAGTTAAGAAAACTTATATAAATACCGACGATTGAATTAAGAAAACTAGTACAAGTACCGACCATTGGGTAAAAAAAAAACACCAGTATATGTACTGACCATGAACTAAGGAAAACTAGAGTAAAGTACCAACCATTGAACTTATATGATAGTACTTGACACATGGAAGGAGGTAAGAATAAGCATATTATTCCCTTTCCACATTACAAATGCTCCAATCACCCCCCTGACCAAACGGTTGCCCACAATTGATATATAAGATTCACTATTCAATGTATCATCACAGATATTCTCCGATATGTTATCCACACACCAGGAATTTAAATATCGTGCCAAAATATGTCTTAATCAGCTAAAAAAACCACCTGCATTAATTTTATTTAATATGTGTACTGCAACATAACTTGACCATTGCAAACGCGATATACGAAATTATCTATTTAAAACGTTAACAGAAAAATACTTTAAAGACATCGAACCGTTCATCACATTTCTGTCACAGTGGTATAAGATTCTGTGACGGATTACACACATGAACACCGCACGCGTAGTCACACGCGCACAAATATCGAATTATTTACCTTTTGCAAGGAATAATTTCAAAGAACTGAACGATATCAGTGCCCTCTTCTGTAGCTTCCGTTAGTTCTCCGAATGTTCACCATATCTCCACAGTTGCCACTCTTTTTACATTCATCAACACAGAGTTTCGCGGAAGGAAGGACAATTGCATATGATTACATTCCTCTGACATCCCGCTAAAAGCAACAATTTGCTTCTTTGACTTGTCTGGTCCCCACTAGCTAAGTTTCCCATCATCTCTTTGAATAGAATACGTCATTCGAGTATTGAACAGAACCGACGTCGAGGACCCATCTAAGTATATTTGCAATTTGGACATCGGGCACTCGCTGATAGACACGCCTGTTTGAGAAGTATGGATACAAGAAGGAGATTGAACTCAGCGTCTGAACAACTTGTGTTCCACTTGTTTCCTTTATTTAAATCTATTACTCAAACTCTGAGTTTTAAAGAGTATTTTCTAACTATGTTCCTTCAGCGCCGAATACGATGTATAGGACATAAACCAATACACTCCAGTTTGAGCGATGTGATGCTACTGTGCATAGTTCTTGCATGTTGTTGAGATCCATAGCCATACTTTTATTGATAATTGTTGTTCTGCGAAGAGTTTCTCTTGGTGTCCCTTTTTTTACCATTTGGTACCCATTTTAACGCTTATTTAATGTATATTTTCATTCAATCAAAGTACATGTTCGATATAATTTTACGGTTTTCTTGTTTTTGTTTGTTTGTTTTGTTTTTCGTTCGCTCCATTGTAACCATCACGGATATCCGTGCGATTTCCGCCGGGAGCGTGATTACGTTGTGCCACCGTTATGCGCCTTGTAGGCCTAGCACATCCGATTTCGGCATGCCTTGACAATTCGGGTGGGCTACCCTTAGCCTGTGACAGCCTCTATATCTGTCTCCAGGCACGCGTAGTGAAGACTCTTCGCCCAGACGATTTTCTTGCTCTCGTCTCACTCGAACGAGGTGTTCCACTGTCTATGAACTTGCCTCGTGTAATTGGACGTGCTGTGCCTGTGCCCATTAGGTACTGAACCGTTTCTCATCCATGAGCCTGGTTCCTTAAGGGGAAGAACTCAACAGAGGAGTTGGACCTTGGCTCTTTCGTCCTCTTAGCCGAGGTGTCATTCACCGACATCGTGTACCCCTTGTCCAAGTTCGAGTCTCACACCACGCGTTTGAGAGCAAGGCGTTCTCGAGCTGAGCGTCCTTGTCCCAATAGCGCCTGAGCCCATCAGGTACTGAACCCTTTCTCTCTTCAAGTGTATTTCCGGTGTAGGAAAACCTGACAGTAGAGTTGGGCCAGGGCTAAATCGTTGTCCCTTTTGTGCCTGAGCGAATCGAGTACGGAACCCTTTCTCTCTGCAAGTGTTCTTCCGGTATAGGAAAGCTTGACAGTAGAGTTGGGCCACGACTACCATCGTTGTCCCTTTCTTGCCTACACCCATAGGGTACAGAACCCTTTCTCTTTGCAAGCATATTTCCGGTTTAGGAAGGCTCGACATTAGAGTTGGGTTAGGTCTTTTGCTTTACCAAACGCCGATGGATGGGTCTGGGTCTCTGCCTGTTAGGAGCTCTGGTAACTAGAAGCCCGTCTCGAGCTGACGGAGCTTGTAGTTCCCTTTCCTAGGGACTTTTCACTTTCTATTTGCAGTTCGTGCTGCCCTCTAGCGCCGTTCTGCCCTTTCATTGTTTCATTGTACTCTGTATGAAACATATTTGTCTTTCGCCATGCATTTACCTATACGTGCATTTTACATTGGCCGCCGCTCCAATGTTCGGACTGGACTGACTAACTTCACTGTATGTCGACAGTGTCGCTATATGTGGTGCAGCTGGTGGTGTCAGAGATATTGTCTGTCTCTTGTGCAGTCAAATCTCTTTCCATCTGCTACCTCCACATTCTCGGACACGATCCCCAAATGATTTGGCCAGAATCAGCACGAGCTGCTGTATTTCTGTTTCCAGGGTGCACCGCGTGGAGGTACATTTGGGATCTTGGTTATCTGCTAACCCTGGGTCCGCCTAGAGCAATGCGTTCCCTTTGCACCCCTTCTTGTTATTGTATTAGAAACGTTGCTTTGGTGTCTTCTCTTATTTGCGTGTTTCATCATGACCTAAAGAGAGCCGAGAGCCAATATTTGTTTTATGTGAACATTATTACTACATTTCTCACAACCTCATTACTATCTGTTCAAGTTCTTATAACATTTCATTAAACATAAATATTTTATTTATCTGTACAATTATACACAATGCATCAAGTTATGTAAATACGTATATAAGTAAATATACGGATTAATTTCTACCGATTAATATCTATGTATTAAGATTTGCACATATTTTCTCTGCGTTACCACATCAATCATTTGTTCAATGTGTCTAATTCTTTCCCGACTGCTTCGATGATTTATCACAGATGAATTATACACACACACTCAGACAGATAATCATACCAATAATTGATTCTCTCCATTGCTTTTAGTTTAGCAATGAAGGAGTAACTATATCACAAAATTCTTTTTACTTAAGCAATAAAGGAGTTACTGTTTCACACTATTTTTGTTAGTTAAACAATGAAAGAGTCACTGTTTCACAAAATTGTTTTTGGTTTAGAAATGAAGGGGTCACTGTTTCACAAAATTGTTTTTGGTTTAGAAATGAAGGGGTCACTGTTTCATAAAAGTGCAAAGACTGAGCGGAATACTGAAATTTAACTAAGTTCGGTCTATGAAAAGCATGATATCTCTTTGTGGAATCCATGGATGACCGGACGATATGTTTTATAGGGTGTTCACCGGGCATTGGCAAACATGCACTCGTGTACTCTCAGATAGGTAATATCTCTTTACAGGGAAACTGTCAAGTCGGCACAAGATTGCAGTCAGACTGGGAAATATTCTGAACTAATTGTCAAACATTTACAATACCGGTGATGTGATTCTGTTTAAAACATTGATATCGTGTTTTAGATAAACGAGTGCGCGGCGAAGTCAAACATGTTGGTGAAGTAGAGAGCGCTTGCTTTCAGATACAGTGTACAGACTTGAATAACATTTGAAAGAGACGTGTTTCTGTGTTTGATACACGATTATGTCAACGCGACCACCTTGTGTATAGGACATACTGGCTAATGGGGGATCCAGCTTTCTTAATGACTCATTTCACTAATCTGTTACATTCGAGGTAATTGTCAAATGAGCCATATTGGAAGGCTTGATTTTTCCATTAGCCAATACGCCTTATATTGTACTAAGTTATGGTCACAGAGGAGAATGAAGCGACGGACAGATTTAGCAGAACAAAAAGTAATCACCAGGAGATCAAGAACAAAAATTATTCTATGTGAGGTTGAAGCTGAGCCAATGTGTAAAACTGCCTAGTTCCGATGTTGGTTGGTCATTCTATTAAAATACAACATATACGCGTAGCTATTTATGTCAACAGTACACACAGATGTATTCGGTATGACCATTGATGGAACAACATCAACAGACAACATAAATACGACTATCATCCAGATCTAAACCGGACTAAATCCAACCTTCCAGACATTTATTATTTGCTATATGTCACTTGTTGGGAGAGGGGGGGGGGATGCAGTCCTGAAAACGTTTAAAAACTTATTGACAAGTGGGAGGTGTGTTTCATAAAAGTTGATGTTAGTAAAACTGTTTTTATACACTAAGTAAATTGTTTGAATTTGACACATGTCTTGGTCTTTCTTTTGCTTTGTAGCCGTTCTTTCTGCTGTTGTACGCAATGACAGCAGGTTGTCATGGTTCAATTGGCGTAAGTTGTCCGAATCAATTGATATGTTGTCTCTATATATATTCTTTGCATGAGAGGGTCTGTACTGTCTCTCTGATGTCTTTGTTCCTCATTCTGATAACGTTTATAGCTTTTCTCTTGCATTTCATCTCACATATTGTAATCTTTCATATGAGTATTTTTGTCAGGGACCATGTCTGGCACTGGTAACATAACGTTGGAATAAAGATGGTCTTCATTATCTGTAATTTAGTTGCCATGTTGATACCTGAGTTTTTAAGCAGCGGTGACAGTTGGTATGTTACAGCGTTTACTTTTTGTCACCTCATCATCAATTTCTCTATCAATTTTTAGGTCTTCTGGAAAAACGCTTCCCGGATACTTACATTATAATGGCTGTTTTAGTTTTGTGCCGTTAACCTCAGTTATCTCCCTCAATAATTTCATCTATCTTTGCATCTCGTAAGGAATTCAAAATACAACCTCATCCATTGTACTACCTCCGAACACAGTAGCTGTACAAGAAAGCTGATTTGCTCTCTGTATCCCTTGAATATTCACATGACAACGCAAAATATTGAAGTGTAAGAACACAGAATGTACCACATGCAATATGATCAAGACGTTTGTATATATATATATATAATACAGCTGTTTGTTTGATACATCCTCGTTTTATAAACCTAACAATTCTAGCCCTCACATACCTCTAGCAGCATAGCCAACGCAATATGGAAGACATCAGTCCCCATATAGGATTAGAAATAGGAAATGTAGGATTTCTAGTTAATAAGACGAAATGTGATCGTGAGACGAAATCACTTGCATTTTTGCCATTAAAGACACAATATGCATGCTTATATATATATATATCATCAGGCAATTGTTACTGTTCGTAACTAATACATTACCTGGGCATTCCACATCATCGTTGCTTATAAAGCGAGGAGCGGCAGACAAGAAAGAGTTGTGCTTGCGAATAGCAGCGTCAGACCTTGGTTTTGCAATGGGTGCTTTTACTTGACTCATCTCGTAGGCAGTGACGACGTCGTATGTGCCAGGAGGTGGCGCTTCCTAAAATGATAAACAGAATGCAGAGAATTGCATAAGAAAATGGTATACACTAAATATCTCTGAAATATTTCAACAAGGATTAGAATATACTAAATAATCGTAAATAAATTTTCATTGATGAATTAGTAGCCTTCCATCGCAGGCTATAACTACAACAGTTTCAGACGAGTGTTGCATCTCTCTAGTGTGTGCAAAGATAACTAAAAATCAAATTCTGGCTTAGAATATGTAGCCACTTTTGGGTCACATATGGTCAGAGTTAAACATATCTGTCTATTGTTTTGACCTTTCGACCTCTTAAATTGCCTCTTATCGAGGAGAGCATATTTTCTAGTGTTTCTCCGCCATATTGGGTGATTCTGAGTGACGTATCCCCAGGACTTCATGTCGATATTGATAATCGTTAGAACAGTTGAGCGTACCAAATAGTCAATATAAGATCTGATGGCTCATTCGAAAACAGCCTTCTAAAATCTCATTTCAATTTTTCCGTGATTTTCAGTGGTCAATTTTTGTACGTACTTCGTTTCAACAGTCAATGAAAATCACGGGGAAAGTCACATTAGAAGGCTGTTTTCAACTTAGCACACATGTCTTATATTGAAAATTGGTTATGCTTTGAGAAAGTCTCTGAAACGTGTATTATGTTCGTCCAACATTAATTTTCCCTTAAGGAGTTTAATCGTAAATGAATATATCCATATATCGACACTAATGGTATGAACACATAGCTGTATTTTACCTATCTCCTACTACCATAAATTGGAGCGACTTCGTCACAAATAGTGATCTGAGAAACAAAACACACCAAGAGTATGTTTCAAACATCATAAGAAAACGAAGATGGAAATACCTTGGCCACGTTTTACGACTAGATGAAAAGAGAATAAACCAGCAAGCCCTTATGTGGTCACCTGAGGGTAAAAGAACAAGAGGAAGACCTAAAACAACACTTAAAAACACAATTTTTAAAGAAGGGGAACTAATAGGCTGTAAGACCATCCAGGAACTAAAGCTGCAGGCAGCGAACCGCATCATATGGAGAACCAGAACCTCTGCCCTATGTGTCGCTTGCGGCATTAAAGGAACAAACTAACTAACCTACTACCATCACTTTATGTGTGTTTTTTTTTCCTAAGCATCACTATTGTTGATTTCTGTGTAAAAAGTGGCGTGGGGTAACCAATGTTATTTTTTTTCCAGTCACAAGAAATTACGATTACAAATACAGATATAATATTCACCCATGCAAAAGCAATACGGAGTCTGCTACGCATCTTGATGTCTTACCCAGAAGATGTCCACTCTTAGTGTTGTGCAATCCTTTGAGAATACCACTTCTACCATAGATGGATGATACGCGTTATCGTAAAGATAAAATGCAGTGTGGCTTCCTTGAAACGAATACTTCCCGATATGTAATGAAGCATGGCATCTAATATAAGCATTCGGTTCCACTGTTGTTGGTGTGCTGGGGCACTGGTTAGACATTCAGACACTCTGTTAGTTGGTGGGGGTAGTTAATAGTAAACCTCATTCACACATATCACTACCAAACCCTTTTTTGGGTTTTATGAGACTTTCCGCTGCTTTTATTCTAGAAGTCTCGTTATAAATTCATGTGCTGTTTTATATTGAACTATGGCACATCGTATGTCCAATCATTGATTTTGTTTAACTTCGGTTCAAAGATTTGTGTTTTAAATTTTTATTTAGTACAAATTTCAAATTCTGTTGCCTGCTACAAGAAGATAAATTTAATATTCTAAGGCGCTCTTTATCAAATACGTCAACAATTAAGGGGAGGTGTTTAGAAAAGTTTGACAGTTGTTGTCAAGCTGTTGTCAAGTTGTTGTTTAGTTGTTGATGACTATATTTTAAATACACAAATTCAAGTGAATTTGAAACAATTTTATTGAAATATGAAAACAATCTTGTAATTTGTTCATACTTGTTATTCAATTGCAGTTGTGTATGTGTTGGAGGTAGGTGGGAGTTAATTTTTGACACATTTATTCAGAAAAAAATGGCAGGGGGAAGTGGTCCCTGAATTTTTTTACAGTAGTTAACAGTGGTTGAAGGGCAGCAAATATTGGAGGAAAACAAATGATGATGAAATTTATTAGAAATCGTTACTTGTTTCTCGAAACGTTCTTCTCTATTTGGGTACAAAACATGGAGGTTTTAAAAAAAAACAATGCTAGATTAAATGTGGGAGTGGCCATACTGGTATGAGGTGGATATCTTCTATGATGGAAGATTTGCAGTGACATTTTTACAACTTTGAAAACAAACTGAGAATGTGTTGTTTATTTCAGATCATAGGTCTTCAAAAGGTGCGAACACTGCGGCTGTGATATCGATTATTCCTTTGACAGACGCGACACGTATGTTATCAAGACGTCATACGATGATGTGCGGCGAGATTTTGGACAGTACGTTTCCTGAAGCATTCGTGTATGCATCCACAGGGCACAAGAAAACAGCTTCTAATTGTTAACTGTTAAAATGAACGGAAATAGGCACATGTTTTACCAATATTAATCAATAAAACAAACTAACAACAGCAACATACGACGTTTCGACTAAACACCTTCATTATGACGAAAGCCAACACAATAAATAAACAGTTTACTGAAAGTAGAAAGATACATATGAGGATAGTAGGAAGAAGATATCAAAGCGTGGTAAGAAACATGTCATAGGGAAGAGAATATTCGAAGATTGGAGGGTTCAGTTAACTAGGGGAAGACATACAAAACATGACGAGAAGAAATGGATGAATGATGGTGAGATACTAATGAGATAGTGGCTTACTATTGGTAATAAGATGAGGCAAAATTTTGAACAACGCTATTTCTAATAGATAACAGAAGGCTGTTTCATATAATTTTATGTTAAATACTTTACCTCGCCGAAGACGGATATGTCGGGCCATTGGCGCAAATAAAACGGCGAGACAACGCATTTCCATTCTCTGGACTACGTCCTGCTGGAAATCTAGTAGGACAATGGCCTTGTTACAAATGAGATCCAGCGGGAGTTTGAGAATGAATGCTGAAGAAGAAGAAATTCTTTACAAAGTACATGTTACTTTAGCTGTCGTTTTAAACAACACGCGTCAGAACAGTACTGTCGCAAACTAGATTCTTAAATCAGAAATATTTCTATTCATTTATTTATCTACGTTCGCATACACTGTGTACATAGACTGTGAGATAATTTACACGAACTACTAGGATTTTTCATACTGGGGACAAACAGCCATCAGGCACAACATTTTCTTTTTAATATGGAAAACTGGCGCACATTTTCTGCTCGACGTGAACATTTAGAGAATCCCACGACAGCTTCTGAAGATCGTCTTCATGCAATGTTTTCTACCAGGGGCAAAAATGGGCCTTGAATTAGAGTTATGGTGTGACTCAGTGTTGTAATTTACAGCTTCATTAGGCTTGAATTAAAGGGCCTCTCTTAAGACTTGAGAGGTCGCTAATGTCATCGGAACAGGATAGCCCTTCTCTTCTGGTACGGATTTCCCAGAAAACAGATTTCAGAAGCTGTCATACTGTTTTCTACGGTATATTTGTCTCCCAATGGAGACTATATAATGATCGCTTGAGCAAGCTCGTTCCTATATAACGAAGTCACACACTTGGAAGCAGTAATATATTCAATCAATACAGACGGCAGGAAACATCTTATTTAAATCGAGAAACGTATTGTGGACATCGTGAGAGGATATGGAGGTTGAATGTTTTCTAGACCAGGATCACGAACAAGCTGAGAAATATATTATGTCTTATGAACTGTGTCATTTATTTAGGCTGAATCGATTAAAGGAAAAGCATGGATAATGTTTTTTAATGGTTGGGGACAAGAAGTATATATAGTGGCCATTAGAAAGCTCGGAGAAATCGAGTGCAGTCTGCAGTTCATATTACCTTCGTCTTTTTCTGCCTTCATTCTCAAAGTCCTGCAAATTAGCAGCATGTAGTTCCGAGAACGGAATGCGTTACGTCATGGTTAACATCTGTTGTGGATATTTGCATCTTTCGGTCTTATACATTCGACGTCAGCATGTCGTCTGGGTCGCTTTGACCCTATATGGGATGAGACAGCGAACTCCACTCCAATAACATACGTAGTCTCCTCTTACGACATGCATGGAACGTAGAAAGTGTAGTTATGTTATGCGTGTCTTTTGTCTTTTGAGCATACGGTATAACTAACGAAATAAATAATACTTAGCGCACTGGCTTCCCATATGAGTGGTCCTGAGTTCATTCTCCAGTTGAGGCGGAAATGTTTTTCAGATCGCAACGGCTCCCAGGTCGACCCAGCCTTAAATGGATACTGGATTAGCCCGGGAAGTAAAGTCTGCGATGGAGAGGAGATGCTACCACCCTCATTTGCAGAGCCTCTGAAATATGAGATCGCTAACATCTCATACCCCTACGGCATTAATAAATGATATGGATTACTTTACTTTTTTACTGTAACTAACGAAGAGATAAGAGCATGCAATGAAGCAGGGGTGTAATGGATACAAAGACTATTCAAATAACATGGAGAGAAAGAACAGTAACAGAAAACTGGCAAAACTCAATAATATTATCAATATGGAAGAACAACAAAAACAAAACAAAAGGTGAATCATACAGAGGTGTCTCCATACTAACTCACACAGGAAAAATGTACGCTAAAATATTAGAAATACGTCTAAGATACATCACAGGCCCAGAATTATGCTACTCCCAGTTTGGATTTAGGATAGGAGTGAGTTGTACAGATGCTCTTTTGTCTCCTTGAGACAACTAAGTGATAAAACACCAGAATATTATCATGAACACAACGCAATATTCATAGACCAGGAAAAAGCATTCGATAGAGTCAATAGAAATACTTTATGAAAAAACAATAGAAAACTATGGAATCAAAAGTCAGTTATTAGCAAATATACAAGGCCTTTACCAGAACTGCCATACCTCAGTTGGAACTACCGACGGAATGAATCCATATTTCGAAACAAAATTCGGGGTAAAACAAGGATGTGTGCTCTCACCTATACTTTTTAACATATACATCGACAGGATAACATCATCATCATCAGCATCAAGTGCCTTCTCTGCAACGAAGGTTGGCTGCAACGTATCTCCAACATCTCCTGTCTCTTGTCTTGGTTGTGCACTCTGCTAGACTGTAACCTGTCCATCGTGTGATGTTAATCTCCCACGTGTATCTCTGCCTACCTCTTGCTAGCTTACCTTTGACTTTACCCTCAAGTAAGGTCTTCAATAGGGTGTCATGTCTTTTAATGTGTCCAAAGTATTTTATTTGCCTGATCTTTATTTCTCTTTGTAGTTCTTTCTTCATATTAAGTGTTTTTAGCATCTGTTCATTTGTTTTCTTCTCTTTCCATGATGTTCTCCCTATTCTTCTATATACCCACATCTCAAAGGCATCAATTTTGTCTTCCAATTGTTTATTTAGTGTCCATGTTTCTGAGCCATACATTAATATAGAATAGATGTAGCATTTTATAATTCTCAGTTTTAACTTGTTTGCAATTTGTTTAGATATTAATAATTTCCTCATGTCTTTGAAGTTACTTTTAACAATTCCTATTCTCCTTTTAACTTCTGTTTCACATCTGCCATCATTTGTGACTATGTGTCCAAGATATTGATAATGTTTTATTATTGTAGTTTCTCTCCATGTATGTTTATGTTTACCTCTTGTTCTTCTGTGTCTTTCTTATTATCATTGCTTTTGTTTTTTTGATATTTATATCCAGTCCATATTCATAACTTGATGTATTGACTTGATTTATTAGTCTGTGTAGTTCATGTTCACTTTCTGCTAAAAGAACAGTTTCATCTGCATATCTAATGTTGTTTATTATTTTCCATATGATCTTGAGTCCTTGAATTTCTTCTATATTTTTAATGATATTCTCTGTGTAGATATTAAATAGGCTTGGTGATAAAATGCATCCTTGTCTTACCCCTCTTCTTATTATTCAGGATAACAAAAGAATCCCAAACAGGGAAAGTAAACAGTTCAGTAATAAGAGAAGAATCTGAAGTGGGACTAAAGATAAAGCATTCAACAAATTGCTATTTGCTGATGAATAAAGGCTTATCTATGAAGAGGAACATCAGCTACAACATCATATTGATGCACTCACGACAACATGCACCCAGTACAGCATGAAAATAAATATACAGAAAACAGAAGCAATACAAATCAACAAGCCACCAAATTCAGTGAACATAACTATAAACAAAACTAAAGTGAAACAAACCTCTGAATTTAAATACATGGGAAGTATATTCACAGACAACGGAAAATTAGGGAGATTGAGACAAGATGCCAGAAACTAAACATATTGACATATCAGTTATCACCATTACTGCTCAACCCAAAGATCAAGATGGAAGTCAAGAGACAGATGATAAACATTACTTTGATGCCAACACTCTGTTATCAATGCCAGACATGGGTGCTTACAGTATCACAGCAGAGAAAACTTATAACATGTGAGATGAGATGCCCGAGAAATGCTGCAAGAGTGACCAAACTAGACACAATTAGAAATGATGAAATCAGAAGAATCCGTATAAGACCATGCACAGAATACAACGACAAAAAACAAATAAAATGGTTTGGACACCTTATGAGAATAAACCATAACCAATTATCGACAAGAAAATATATCATAAGAAGATATAGATACAAGGCAAAAGGATGGCTTTGAAAACGATGAATAGATAACATCAAGACAACCCCGAACAGTACGGATTCAACGCCGACAAGACGACACATCTTGCCGTGGATAGAGAACTAACCCAGTCACCACACTTTCACGACAAGTGTGGATATTCTAACCATCATGCACCTGGGGATGGAAAATAGACAATGTATAATTCATGTACCAAATTCTCAAAAAGCAATTCTAGCTTCCAAATCGCGTTGGGAAAGTCATAAACATTTGTTACACTATAATATTAAAAGGAAAATCAGAACAACCAACGACAATCCCCCCAGAGAAACTCTTTCAGTGGCAAGTCCCAAGTCAAGGTCCAATTCCTTTGTTGTTTATAAACGATAACAAGGGAGGTTATTTTTTCGTAAAAGGGATCACTTACTAATGGACATTATCTTTGCGCCGTGTGGGGAAAATCGTTAAGTCCATTTCCTGAATTACGGGACTTCCTGATCACCGTGTCGGTACTTTATCGGAATTAATAGGAATATACCACTATGGATATATGGATATATATTTATATAAATATTATACATTTAAAAAAAAATATCCCATCTTCACATCTAACTCACTCATTTTCATAAGAAATTTGACTTCATTATTTAATGAAAAATCGTCGTTGTCCGTCACTTACTGGCTACGATATTTGTGAATGTGGCTACTATAGTGACTGAAGGAATTAATTATACAGTAATTTCTCAAAGTAGATTATGAGGGTTATATATCCAGACAGATGAGATAGATGACCTAGGTCTCCCAATCACCTAGATCGTCGCATTTGACTCAAATGTACGTTAGAATCGTGCGCAGCGTTCAAATCGAGACACAACCAGGTTAAGTTTTATTCAAAATTTCACATAAAATGGTCCTCTGCAATAGCTTCATTATTTTTAACACACACAATCTTCATTGTTTGTGTACATACATTATATAGACAATTCACACATTTTTTGGGCCCAATTGTGATGCGAACATTTCTACATTATGTAGTTAATTTTTTAAAACACTTCTGAAAATTGTATGCATAACTGTAAAATAGTCGCGGAGTTACAAATTTTTAAACAGGGGCATCTATTTTGAAACGTATTATACTAAAAGTTATGTTCAGATTTCCCAAGAGAGGGTGGGGTGGGAGCGGGGTTTGAACATCCACCTCGCTATCTATGTGCGTACACGTTCCGTCATTGTTGCTTATTAAAATGGACAACAGCTACTTTGTACTTGATGTACGTAAGACTATTTTTCAATTCAAACGATTGTGATGAAGTAACGTTGAGCAGATAGTGGAATCGATATACATGTATTTCGGATATTAGGTATTACGGTATGTTGATTATCCTCTTCGCACACCGGACATGTCCACAGGTGCCTCCAGATCTCCGCTTTAGTAATTCTCACACGGCATAACGGCTGATGGTTTCGGTTCTAAGTTGGTTCACAGCTCTTTTCAAAATCTTTGTTAGATTTTCTCTAAGATCACTCCAAAATCACGTATTCTCGATAAGAGTATTCTCGTATTGCGGGTACATTCAATATATCATGATGGATGCTTTATCCGCTAGAATTATAAACCAGAAAGTTTGAATGGCTTGTTAAACGTCATTTTGTCAATATAAAATATTATTGAAGGAACCCAAGCTGAAAATTAGCGCCTATTTATATTCAAGGCGCCCATTTGCGGGTTTTGTTTTAAGGTTACAATATGCTATTGAAAAGGGTAACACAATCCTCATCAATACATTCACATCTTTTTCTGAAGTAGAGATGCGGTTTCCTTGAAATTCTATTATGGTCTCTCCTTCCCTTTCCACCAAAAAGCTCTTTCAGTAGATAATGTAGTTGAGATATATTTATTTTGTTTATAACGTGGCATACAAAAGCTAGCTTCTGAAATCATTTTCAGAAAGTCCATGTGAAATGGTGTATGGTGTTATATCTACGACAGGACTCAATTATGTACAGAAAGTAAACATAACCTGAAAGACGGACTTTTAATTATTTCCGTGAAATTCATTGGACAGCCTTGGCTATTTTTGGCATGCGACTCCAATTATTTAAATACTGACCAACGAAAACACGACAATAATCAAAATCGTCACAAATGAAGTCTTGTTTACATTATGCACACACTGAGAACGTTCTCTTGGCAATATAACAGAAACAAACAGAAACATCATATAGAGCAGTGAGTTGTATTTCTTCTACTAACGCTAGTACAGTGTAAACATTTACAGATACCGTTTTATTAATGTATATTTCATATGTAAATGTTCAACAGATCGGAGTAATAGTTGTTGAATTCGACTATTTTCCGTGGGCAGGAATTTCTAAACGCGCTACGAAAGTAAAAGTCATTTTCCATTTATTGTCTTGCAATAGAAGGTTATAAATTGTAGCTCACATGGCCGTTGGAATGACCACCGCGAATTCCATGAAATTGGGACCAATAACCCACAGCGATAATTTGCGTTTGTCATAAACCATATTTCAGGGCTGGCAAACTGTGGGCATCTGAAGGTGATTTATGGTTGCCTGGTAAGTAATTGCTCCACGGGTTCACTGACCATTAGGTTTATTCGGTGATTCCGAAACTTGTCTCCAATTATGTTCCATTGAAGTGGTCATGATTTGTGGCAGCATGGCTAGTCAGCGCATGCAGTGGAAAATATTTCAATATTAATACTGTTCAATTGTGAAGATTCAGGTGGAAAATGAGAAAAAAGATCTGATAGTTATGTTACTTGAGTTTTATTGGAAAAAGACTTGACATTTGTAAAGACTGTAGAGTGAGTGATAAGACTTGACAGTTGTTGGAATAAGAGTGGAGATGTGTTGTGGTGTAGAGTGAGGAATAAGACTTGACAGGAGTTGGAAGCTGTTGGAATAAGAATTAGCATATGTGGGACTGAATAGAGAGTGATATATTACTGGAGAGTTGTGTTGGCCGTAGAGAGAGAGAGAGAGAGAGAGAGAGAGAGATGGGAAAGTTTTGCCATTGGTGAGGCCAGGATCGTAGATATGATTACCTTAAGTATGGGGTTTTACCTAATTATGAAGATATATTTGTGAAAAAAACACCGCTTTTATAAATAAAAAAAAAGGTGGCGGGGGTTGGGGTTAATCGACCTGTTGAGCAAGTACTAAAGCACTAAGTTACGACTATATATACGCGAGACTGGAGTGCATGAATCACTAAGCTACCAGGGTTTCCACTTCGTTTAGTGTAGTAATGAAAAAATGCACAACACTAACAAGCACAGCTTCGTCAAAGACTGCGGTAATAATGTGTTTTGGAATTTGACATTTTGAATCATTGGCCTTGTCAACGAAATATATCAGTAATAGCCATAACTGTCTACGATATAAGACATACTGTTTAACGAAGATTAAACCTTCTGAATGACTCACATGACTATTTCCGTTATTTTAAATGGTCATTATGATTATACTTTGTGCGACAGCCAATGAAAATCAAGGGAATCGCGAAATTAGTCATTATAAAAATTTTCGTACACCACAGGTTCTAAAACTTTTCAGACGACTATCACCGATCACATGTAATTTTTTAGGCCCACAAACACCGTATAAATCACACGGTGCACGCATATGTCCTTACTCTAGCTCCAAAGTGCTCGTGATTACCAGGTTGAGGGCACCTGTTGCAGACCGTCATGGTAAAAGACATATCTATTTATTGTAAACGTTATCCAAAAATGATAGGGAAAATAATAATTAGTGGTCCATAACAATATTTCCAGAATATCTCAGGAAATGGAGATAAACTTTCACATACGCCAACGCATGCACACATAAAACAAGGATGTGAATACGCAAGTATGATGTTCGTCCACCACCCACACCTCTTCTTCTTCATTGTTCTTCAGTCAGTTATCATGCTACACCGTCAATAGTTTCAGTCAGTTATCATGCTACACCGTCAATAGTTTCAGTCAGTTATCATGTTACAACGTCAATAGTTTCAGTCAGTTATCATGTTACACCGTCAATAGTTTCAGTCAGTTATCATGTTACACCGTCAATAGCACCAGTCAGTTATCATGTTAAAACGTCAATAGTTTCAGTCAGTTAGCATGTTAAAACGTCAATAGTTTCAGTCAGTTATCATGTTACAACGTCAATAGTTTCAGTCAGTTAGCGTGTTACAACGTCAATAGTTTCAGTCAGTTAGCATGTTAAAACGTCAATAGTTTCAGTCAGTTAGCATGTTAAAACGTCAATAGTTTCAGTCAGTTATCATGTTAAAACGTCAATAGTTTCAGTCAGTTATCATGTTACAACATCAATAGCTTTAGTCAGTTATCATGTTACAACATCAATAGCTTCAGTGAGAAATTATGTTACCACTTTAATAGCTTCAGTCAGTTATCATTTTAAAATATCAATAGCATCAGTCAGTTATCATGTTACAACGTCAACAGCATCAGTTAGTTATCATGTTACAACGTCAATAGATTCAGTCAGTTATCATGTTACAACGCCAATAGATTCAGTCAGTTATCATGTTACAACGCCAATAGCTTCAATGAATTGTGTAATTCGGTCCAGGTCATCCATGGAACCCCACAAGTTTGGAAGAGTGTTGTCTTAGTGGGCCGCATTTTCTTCCTGTCTTAGTAGAGTTGACATGCATAAAGACTGTGTTCTGCAGTCTCTGGGTTCAATCCTCAGTTGTACAGGTATGTCTCGCCAATCTTGAGCTTTCTGAACATGTTCCTTCTCAGTCTGTTGTGGCCAGTCCGTAGTCTGAAGATAACGGGTTGTTACCTTATGTGACATTTGGTGGCAGGGGTAATTTGGCTCTGTAGATGGGTACATCTGCTTCCAGTTTTTCTTAAATACTTCTTATATCATAATCTTACATCCATCACAATTGAAGATAACCATTTGTTAAATCCCCAATTGAGATTTGTCCTTGACTATGATATCGTAGATGATTAATAAACCCAATTCTTGCCGCAATTGTCCTTGGACTATTCAACGTAGGATGACCACTGCAGATTGTTTTGGTCTAACCGTGACTTTGTAGCTACTCTTTGCAAATAAGCTGCTGCATATCCCATCTATTCACAAGATGCTGCGCAAATTATTGAAACATAAATCTAATCTGAAACATTTCAACAACTTGATTGTATTAGTGGGGTCTCATTGAATTGGGTGTAATAGTAGTGTCTCTTTGAATTGGGTGTAATAGTGGTGTCTCTTTGAATTGGGTGTAATAGTGGTGTCTCATTAAATTGGGTGTAATAGTGGTGTCTCTTTGAATTGGGTGTAATAGTGGTGTCTCTTTGAATTGGGTGTAATAGTGGTGTTTAATTAAATTGGGTGTAATAGTTGTGTCTCTTTGAATTGGGTGTAATAGTGGTGTCTCTTTGAATTGGGTGTAATAGTGGTGTCTCTTTGAATTGGGTGTAATAGTGGTGTTTCATTAAATTGGGTGTAATAGTGGTGTCTCATTGAATTGGGCGTATTAGTGGTGTCTCATTGAATTGGGTGTATTAGTAGTGTCTCATTGAATTGGGTGTAATAGTGGTGTCTCATTGAATTGGGTGTAATAGTGGTGTCTTATTGAATTGGGTGTAATAGTGGTGTCTCATTAAATTGGGTGTAATAGTGGTGTCTCATTGAATTGCGTGTAATAGTGGTCTCATTGAATTGGGTGTAATAGTGGTGTCTCATTGAATTGGGTGTAATAGTGGTGTCTCATTGAATTGGGTGTAATAGTGGTGTCTTGTTGAATTGGGTGTATTAGTGGTGTCTCTTTGAATTGGGTGTAATAGTGGTGTCTCATTGTTTGGTTGCTTGCTGATCCAACGGTCCATGGGCTCAAACACTTTGACCAAATTCCACTAAAATGGCATTATATTGTTGGGAAGTCCATGGATTATTGGCCCATCCCGGGCCACAGCCAGAGAATAACTATCACACCTCCAGGAAGGTAGGTTTCAACCTATGCACTACTCCGAGCCGCTGCAGCCAAGACATTGTTCACTGTGCTCATTACCCGCCTCCAGTTGGCTACTAGTTGTGCCGAACTTCTCTATTGCTCCAGGCATGCAACCAAATGTTCACGTCAAAAGGATTGTCACGTCCTGAGTCACTATACCTCTATGATGGGCCTCAGATATAGGAAAAACAGTGCTGTCCGTTTCCTCCTCCCCAGTGATGCACAGTACATCTCTGGCTCTCTCCCAGCCACACAGGGCGCATACATATATACAAATAACAAAACAAGAAACACATTGCGACAATAAAATAACAGAGTGAGATGTATAATTGTATAAATGATGTGCCATGAAGCTTCTATACAAAGAAATTCTCAACACAACGGCATGTCATCTACTAGGGGTTTCTGTTGCATGGGTGATTTGTCTAGTGGGCCATTGGTGAGACCCACAGACGCAAGTGTCTTCTTTGAAATGGGTGTATTAATGATGTCTCAAAATTCAACAATAATTTAATACTAATGTCCTGTACGTAAAACATTTCAATTATTATATTATTTATACAAATAGACAGACGTATACACCAACACACACACGCGCACACTGTGCTGATGTATCTCACAGAGTTTAGCCCCCTCTCTCTCTCTCTCTTTGTATTACACGATTGGTGTCACCTAGTCTGTGTGAGATTAAATCCGTCTAAATACAATTAAAATTTTGGCCGGTAAAGACATCAAAAACTGAGATAACCGCCCGACTTCACACTAAACAGTGTCCATCTTTAAGAAATCCACATGAAATCAAAACTATTGATGGAATTATAAGATTAAAAGTCTAGTCGGCGAGCCGACATTACGCCCGAGCTTAGCTGACCCATTTCAAACGTAATGACTGACTCCAGGCAACAGCAAACTTTTGTGATATCGTGACATTTTTTTAAATTGTGAACAGAGAAGCAATCAATCTCTATAATATCTCGCTTTAAAAAAACAACACAAATTACCATCAACATTGTGTAACCACACAAAAAAATAATTCTTTTTTGTGTTTTGTTGTAAAGGGTGGTTTCACTTTCAAGGGATCTGGAATATTAAGATGGTGGGATGTCAGTTTCTGCTTTGCAGCTTCAAGAAGATCAATGACGACTAGAAGTTATGCTTGGATGATGATGGGTGCTTACACATAGGTTTTCGCTTTCCTTGACTGCACAGGAGTTAAACTTGACTGGATAATATTGTCATATCGTCATTAACGATAAACATAAGACTTGCTGGCTCATTGGGGATCATCCTTCAAAATTGCCGCAATTGACTATTCTGTGAGCTGCATTAGTCATCTTGTGTCATTAGCCAGTCCAAGTCACGGTAAAAGTAAAGTAGCGTAACTTTAGAAGGATGATTTCCAATGAGCCAGGATGTCGATGATTACTGCCACATAGTAGCATATAGATCTGCTAAGCGACTAAGGATGTTAAGGAGTCCAAATGGCTGTCATATCCCTAATCAGGTTATCACTAAGTTTGAATAGCAATCAAATCATCGCTATTTTTAGATAGCAATCAGGTCATGGCTATGTTTAAATATTAATCAGGTCATTGCTAGGTTTGCATAGTACTCAGGTCATTGCTATGTTTGTATAGTACTCAGGTCACTGCTATGATTGTATAGTACTCAGGTCACTGCTATGATTGTATAGTACTCAGGTCACTGCTATGATTGTATAGTACTCAGGTCACTGCTATGATTGTATAGTACTCAGGTCACTGCTATGATTGTATAGTACTCAGGTCATCAGAATGTTAGATAGCAATCATTTCATAACTGTTTAGATAACAATCATTTCATCAATGATTGAGACAGCAATCATTCCATCAATTATTTAGACATCAATTATTCCATCAATTGTTTAGATAGCAATAGTTTCATTACTGTTTAGATAGCAATAGTTTCACCACTGTTTTGATAGCAATAGTTTCACCACTGTTTTGAAAGCAATAGTTTCATCACTGTTTAGATAGCAATAGTTTCACCACTGTTTTGATAGCAATAGTTTCACCACTGTTTTGATAGCAATAGTTTCATCACTGTTTAGATAGCAATAGTTTCACCACTGTTTTGATAGCAATAGTTTCATCACTGTTTTGATAGCACTAGTAATATCCATCACTGTTTTGATAGCAATAGTTTCATCACTGTTTAGATAGCAATAGTTTCACCACTGTTTTGATAGCAATAGTTTCATCACTGTTTTGATAGCACTAGTAATATCCATCACTGTTTTGATAGCACTAGTAATATCCATCACTGTTTTGATAGCAATAGTTTCATCACTGTTTAGATAGCAATAGTTTCACCACTGTTTAGATAGCAATAGTTTCATCACTGTTTAGATAGCACTAGTAATATCCATCACTGTGTAGATACAAATCATTCCATAAATTGTTGAGACAATAATCATTCCATCAATTTCTTTTAAATAACAACTATTCCATCACTTTATTTAGGTAGCAATAATTCCATCAATTTAGTAGGTAGCAATGATTCCATCACTATCTTTAGACAACAATCAATCAATTACTAAGTTTAAATATAAAAAAGTATATCACTAGGTTTGTATAGCAGTCAACACATCACTAAATTTATAAATCAATCAAACTATTTTTTTTAAAATTTAGGATATTCAAAACGTTATTCAGTATTAGAAACGCAATCAGACATGTCTTCGAACATAGTCTAACGTTCAAGTCAAAAATAAATCTCGTCTACATTCCGCACTTTGCCTGTTTTGCTCAGGACATTTCTGTGAAACGTCTTCAAGTCACAACAGATTTTCCTGTATTATCCATTACGCGACCATATCTCTGAAATGGAAGGCAGTAAATGAAACACAAGCCTAAACAAGCTTGTCTAGCATTCTAGCAGAGACAAAATAAACCTTAATTGTGTATCTATACTTACAATGGTAGACACCGATTAAAAAGCAATCTACGGCTAAGTTATTTATCTATGTATTCTGCAATCATGACTCATGACTCACATATGGTCTGAGCGGGATGGATCTAGTTACAAAATCTACATCTGTAAGTAAAGAAACACCAGATGGGTCATGTCCATTTTCGATGGTTGGTCGGTAATGAATTATTTTTTCCCCCCATCAGAACTTAAACCCATCTACCTTTACAATAATTTAAAAAAAGCTTAGCATGTTGACATGCAAGTAGATACATCATCAGAGGTATTGTTGAAAGGATTACATGAATCGCGACCCAATTAATTTTTAATGGTTATAATCCATGATATAAACAAAGTTGACTGAAGTTCACAACTGAAAGTAGAACTCCTCAACTCATGAGCTACACATTAGCCACGACTTGGCTCCGGTATAAAGACCTGTGTACAGAAAGGTAAACTTGCCCTGAAAAACCGATTTTAATTATTTCTATGAATTTCGTTGTTCTTCATGGCTTCTTTTGCCATGCGACTTCAAGTATACAAATAGTGACAAAAGAAATATACGATAACAATAAAAAACGTCACGAATAAAGGCCTAATTAATTATGTACAGATGTCTACTTTATCGCTGACAGTCTCGCAGTAAAATGTTCAAATAGATGACGAGGAATTGTTTCTTCCATGATATTTCAAATAATATAGCATATTATTAGATCGCGCACTCTGATATTCCATATATTCTAGCATATTATTAGACAGCGCACTCTGATATTCCATATATTCTAGCACGTTATTAGACCGCTTACACTGATATTCCATATATTCTAGCATATTATTAGATCGGCAACTCTGATATTCCATATATTATCGCATGTTATTAGACCGCTTACTTTGATATTATTCTATATGTATAATCGGATCACGTAACACACCGAGAATCTCTTTTTTGCTGTTGGGAATTTCAACGGCCCAGAACACAGGTAAGAAGCAATATTGTATCAAAGTGTAATGTGGAATGATGACATTAGGGCAGGACTATTACTATAAGACTAAGAAAATAGTGTTGATGTGTACACACGACTGGTAAAATGATACTTCTGTAGATGCATGCCTGTTACACTGTGACCAATCATCAATTTAAGACCTGCTGGCTTATTGAAAAACAGCCTTTTAACTTGATTAATTTGAATTCTCTCGTGATTTTCATTGATCCGTTTGTGTCGCAAACTGTCAAAAATCGAATGAGTCACCTTAGAAAGTTGTTTCCCAATGAGTTCACTTGCCTTGTGGTTTAATTGGACACGGTTACAGACCCGAATTGTTTGCAGATGATATTTTTTACAACGTACGTAGCAGGTAACAGTGTTGCAATCCTCTATTCCCCTTTCGGGTCTCGGCAACACCGAAGTTATATATACATACATAGTGAAATCACACATTGTTTTTCTTCTTCTCTGATCTATTTCCTATGATCTACAGTTCTTACTTGATTCTGTCTTAGAGACTAGCATCACGTTACATTACAATAAGTGTTTCGATTTCAGTTCAAGAAGCTGTCGAAAAGTATGAAGACGCTAAGTTCCAGTCATATGCTTATAATGCGATAATTCCAGATGGGCAAGTCCCAATAATATGCGTATAATGCGATCGCTACAGGGTGGAGAAGTTCCAAACGTATAGTAATAATGCGATCGTTCAAGCGGTGGAGAAGTTCCAGACATATGGTCATAATGTGATCATTCCAGGGTGAAGTTCCAGACATATGCTCATAATGTGATCATTCCAGGGTGGTGAAGTTCCAGACATATGCTCATAATGTGATCATTCCAGGGTGGAGAAGTTCCAGACATATGAGACATCTATCATCGCCTTCTTCACTCTGTAGAAAATGCATGGCTATCGCCGTACTTTAAGCATGATCTTTCTCTTCTCAGTACTGTACCATCGACAACAACGTTACCCACCAATGAGTCTGCTCTTTCGGTGCTCCTGATTCCCGCATAACCAGAGCATCAGATCCATGGTCAACAACTGAAATGTTCAGTAAGGTCACCCACTCATTTCGCAACATGTTCATCCCTATCATATGTAGCTTGTGGTGTAAGAGAAAGTATCCGCGTGAGCTGACATTTCAACCACCTATTGAGTGTCGATGTCGCTGCTTCTCTCTTCCTATCCATGCTCGATTAGGTAATGAAGTAGGCAGACTATTTTCTCAAGCACCTTTATGCCATTCGTATATACAACAAACAGGTTCGCACTTATGTATAATTCTGTTGACTGGTCTATCTGTATATAAGATCGTATCTTGTAGTTGTGAACGAAAGTAGACACATTTTTAACCTTCACAAGTTTTCTGATACCAGGGTCTTTAGGTAGATACGCTCTTTTTCAGGAGAAATTGAATGCCATTGTGTTAAACATTTTTAACGTGTAGCGGTGGGTGGTTTACCCACATTTAGGATAAATTCATAGTACTAAGTCATGCATTGATTTCGTAAAAAAAAAAAAAACCAAGGGGAGGGGGGGGGGGTTTATTCAACTTCACTCATTGTTATTACTACATATTTCATTTTCCTGAAAATTTCTCTCTGTGGACGCCTCACACACAATCGTTTATACAGGTAGATGAGCTGCCTTCAGGAATACTGTCATAGGAAGAAGGTTTCCACGGTGGCCGCGCAGCTCCACTTCATATTGTATTTCTTTGTGCCAGGTAAATTCTCATTTCGTGAAAGAATGGACATGGCTGCATAATGTTTTCCGGAGTCTGGGGGATTTTTTAAAATGGGCAATGGTCAGTTTTGATAACTGGTGTTTGTGGTACTAAATTTAAAAAAAACAACTAAGATTAGTGAGAGAGAGAGAGAGAGAGAAACAGAGAGAAAGATAGAGAGATACAATAGAAATAATTGATTGGGAATGAGGAAGAAGAAAAAGCGTAAAGTCATGGGGAACAAAAAAGGTTGACGGGATTAAACATGATATAATTGATTTTCACATAATTTCTGTTTTTTTAAATGAATTTATGGATTTCTACAGAATTTCTATTATTTTCCATTTTCTTTTCAATAGTATTAGTCATAGATGGTAAATTAGTCTGGTCTGACCAATGTCCACTTCATGAAATACGATTCAGGTTCAAGCACTAAGCTGGGCTCATTTTTCCCTAGAACCAAGTAGGAATGATAACTGATTCTGTTCTGTTTTCCATGCCAGCACAGATTTGCTCTGATGAGGTCATCTAAACCAGGTTCATTCACGTACCCTCTTGTGTTACCACCGGGGTTGAAGGCCGAGACCAAGGGGATGTAACTGGATAAATCTAGAGGGACAGTAATACGGGGAATCTGGACACACGGGCCAACTTAACGCTATAAGGGCGTCGCTTTATCATCGTTATATAAATTAAATATGGAGGGAGGTTTTCGCAGATCTGCGAGTGATCAGAACAAGCGGTACTGATGAAGATTTATATTTGTGAAGTATGGATTAGGGTTTGCAAAAAATTAGAAGGGAGGGGAATTGGGGGGACGACAGTAGGAAGTAAATGTGGAATTATGGGAACACATGAGAAAGTATTCTACATCATTGGAATATTAAGTACTCATGAGAGATATTTGTCTTAACTATCTGGGGTGAAATCGAAAAAAATCGATGGACTTCTATAGGACATGTAATTAGAATGAATAAAAACAGACTGCCATTAACATCACCGCTAAACACAACCTAAAAATAGTTAACATCTGGCAAATAAAACCCGTAAAGACAATATCAAGATCAATTGTTCCAACTCCTGCGTGATCCCCGTACTAAAATTTGGATATGAAAGATGGAAATCCACCAAAGCCATATGAAAAAAAAAAGATTCGATAATTTTAAGAATGAATGTCTAAGAAAAATCCTGAACATAGATTGGAAAAACTTTGTCATAAATCAATGAATAAGAGACATATCCAAACAAGAATATGTGTCGAGTATTATTAGAAGAAGACGTTGGCAGTATTTAGGCCATGTGCTTAGATCAGACGAGAAGAGATTTACCCACCAAGCTCTGTCCTGGTCTGCAACAGAAAAAGGAAAACGTGGAAGACCCAGGACAACACTACGAACAATCACGAACGAGGCAATGACAATGGGTATTAACACCACCCAAGAACTACAAAAACTTGCAGGAATAGAGAAAAATGACTTCTGCCCTATGTGCCATCCTTGGCACCAAAATAAATAAATAAATAAAACAAATTAAATAAATAATTAATTAGCACTGAATTGGGTTCACTGAAAAATAAAAAGAGGAAGACTAAGCGAGACTCTGTGCAGAACTTCTATTGAAGAGGGTATGACTATGGGTTTCAATATCATGCAATAATTGCACACAGTAGCAACAAATCGCTCGAACTGAAGAGCACTGGTTTCTGCGCTATTTGGTGCGGACAGAAAATGATGATAATGAAGCGATCCCGTTAACCGTAAGCTAGTAGCTCTTGACAACCCAAAGCCGTCATGACAAAAAGACATGTTCTTATCCGTTGTATAACTGAGACGACACGCGGAATAATATACGGTTCTCTCAATTCATGTGTAGTCCCCGAAAGGAGGCATTCCAATGGGAGAATATCTCAGGATAACCACGTCCTGCCAGGACCACATCACACACTTCTGGGCCAGCTATATCTTCATTCTTTCATCAGATTTGTTGACCAAACCGCAGTAATGGCACAACTATCATTCCTCATCATCTGCGAGGCTGCCGCAAAGGAACACAGGTGCAATATCCACTGACCTGCATCTTTGTTATCCATGGAGATTATTTGATGATGATGACCATAGTAAGAAATTGAGACAATATGTGACAACGATTTCTTCACAGGTAATAGGTGTTCCGTCTATCCCCAACTGTCTTCAATCGTCAATTGCTCCATGCCTGGAAAGAAGAGTATGGTCCTATCCTATGCAGCCTGACCTAGACATCAGTAACTGGTTGCCACACGGTGGAGAAGGAACATATATAGATCTAGTTAAAATCACGGGAACCATCCATTCAGATTTTGTTTCTGTAATAATCATCGCAGAATCGTTGTCGGCAGTATTTAAGCCACTAGGTTGAAAGCGACGATCTTTGACACGTTATCCTTGACACGTAGATAACAACATGCATTTATGTTGTTTTTAATAAGTAGATAACAACATGCATTTATGTTGTTTTTAATAAGTAGATAACAACATGCATTTATGTTGTTTTTAATAAGTAGATAACAACATACCGTGTTATGTTGTTGTTGATTTGATACTACTTGTATGTACTAGTTTTATCTGCTGGCTCCATCGTAGCGTATCCGACTCAACTTCACCTCATAACCACGTTCTGATATCTCTATTCTTATCTATGCACACCGAACATTTTTGTAGATGGTTCATATCTGTGCTCCAGTGATTACATGATGATAGAGCAACTAACAAGTCTCTGGAAATTTGGTGTTTTACTACGGACTTTTTTGGGTACTATGATCGCAGTCCAACCCCCGTTGCGCCAATTAGTGCGTGCCTGTGTGATTATTTCTCTTGCCTGTGTTTAACAGTTTATTCTTATCATTTATTAATTTTAGTATAATTATATTTTGGCTAGGGTTAGGATTAGTTATGTAAAACATAGTTAACCCTATCTCTAACTCTAACCCTAAAAAATGAATATTTCAATTAGTTATTGATTATTTATTGATATAATATTTAGATCAATTAACCACAAAATACGTAGGTAGGCACTAATGGGGCACAAGAACGGGGAGGGATGTTGGACTGTGATCATAGTACCCATTTTTGCTATGCATTGTTCCAGTGTCACACCAATGCTTGTTTGCAAATGCACACATTGTAGATATTACAGCAGCCTCATTGATCTCAAGCAGAGACCATCTACAGCAACGACATCTGTACAGAAAGTAAACAAGACTTCATTCGTAAGGTTTGTGATTATTGTCGTGATTTCGTTGGTCCCTAATAATATATTTGGTGCCGGATGCAAACAAAAAGGGAGACACACCAACGAAATGCACGTAAATAATAAAAAAATAGCTTTTCAGGTCATGTTTACTTTCTGTACAAAGGTCTTTACTGAAGCCCGTTCATGCTCAAACTCATCAGATAACGGAGACCATGTACGAATCATAGCGTATGTACATTCTGTTCATTGAATTACCAATACGTGTCAGACAACCGTGTATTGACTTGGCCTGAGAGGGGAGAAGAGTATCAGCATTGTCAGCTATTTATGTCAACGGAGGCGACTAAGTAGGTTTTGTTGTGGAGTTGGCTGTCTCATCTCATAGAGGGTTAAAGAGACCCAAATTGTGCTGAAGTCGAACGTGACATGACAAAGGGCAAGATATCACATCATAACTGTAAACTATGGTGCAACACATTCAATTATGTGGCATATATTCTGATAACATTCAGGAGTTTGAGAACGAACACAGAAGAAAAATTGTGAAAGAATTATCCAACTTTCATGGAACACAATTTATCCATCATACCCGATCCGTAATATCCATTGGCAAAGATGGTTTTGTTGCTTTGATCCACAATAATTACGAGCGATTAGCTCTTACTTCCTATGTGCAACGTGAACATGAATAATATTAATAGGGAATATCGCGGGGTTATAGTCAGGATGCTGATTGGTCGATTACGTAAAACGTGCTGGTTCTACTTGCGAGGCGAATTAGTGCCAGGTGAACGGAGATGATTGAAATTTCTTTTCCTGCCTTATGATTTCTTAAATGTGCAATATCATTGTTTCACAAAAGTTTTGTTTCATACACAGATAACTCCAACTCTCGGCGGTGTACAACGCTGTGACGAGAAGTATCTGACTTGAAGGGATAAATTATAGGGATGTCGTAGTTTTTGTTTTATTTTACCTTACTGCAGCATGCAGGGATGAAGTTATAATCCTTCAATTATCTTTTATGCATCCTTTTCTATCGGACGAGTCCATAGGAGCACAACACGTTTTGGGCCATATTTGCTAGTATTGGTGGTGCAGCCAGCTATACATTCCCCGCTGTTCAAGAGAGCTCTCAAATTACGCAGGGTTAACTTGTTAGCCTTATTCTGAGCCCACCAAGGAAATTGATACGTTCTGTATAGAATTGCTTTTCACAACGTCACATATGCCATTTGTTCACAGCCAGGGCACCATGTACACTTTGGCAGGAAAGCTGGTCATGACTGCATCGTATCTGATTTTCCCTGGGGTGATGTGCATTGTTGGGTTCTCTTAATATTTCACCACAAATGGAAGCGAAATTATTGAGACAAAATGATGTGGACGTTCGCAAGAAAAAAGGTTTACTATATTAACATTTCTTCTACTGAGATTTTACTGTTACATAATAGTCGCTCTGACCTGGGCCGGATTTAGACTTGATAAGGCCCTAAGCTATTTGAGACTATTTGGGATATGTGGCCCTTTTAAAGTCCAGATTATATGTCAGTGTAAAATATGATTTTCGGATAACTAATGGAGGCCCTAAGCTATAGCTTGTGTAGCTTATACGTAAATCTTGCACCTGTTCTGATAGAACACTAGTGTGACATTCAGCCCTTCTGCGCGCTAATGACAAATATTACACAGACCCATTTTCATCAGCATGTCTAACTGCACTGGTACTTAATATTCACTTACATCATGCATCGTCCTTCTTCTGTCCAACTGGCTCCAGCATCATCATAGTTAACTATCTTCTCCAACATTACCACATTAATGTGTCATAATTCTAGATCTCTCCTTTCTGCCACAATATATATAACTATACCAAATATTAGTGTCCCCTAGATCTCCGAATTAACAAAACAGTGAACACAAGATCACAACCATGCACACACGCATATCCGAATCACTGCAGAAACAAATACATCTCAAATAAGCTTATTCGATAACCTCAGCAATCATGTCGAATAACAGTATAATCAAATCACAATACGGGGAGACAACACCCCCCCCCCCCCAGATAATTCTCGCCGCTTGCCAGATGATCTCTTTTCCCACTGGCGAGACGGATCGATATTTCGGCGAGACGTCTGATGTTTCACATTCCGAGAGAAGAGATGGATCAAGTAAAACAATAGTAGTCGATAGAGTCTAGATTCTAATTGTTGATATTTTGATAAAGTTGGAAAGGGCTAATAATCCCGTTAATGGGGGGTAATCCGAGCTAGTATTATATCATTCAGCTTGTAAATCATTGCTATTGTCTTTTTTAATTAAACACAAAATTCCCTGACGCTAAAAGGCGAGAAAGGGTTTAGCCAATATATATTAAAACAAAGACAGTAGATGTTGGGCGTAAATAGTTTCTACTACTATTAATAATAATAATAATAATAATAATAATAATAATAATAATAATAATAATAATAATAATAATATAATAATAATAATAATGATACTAAGAATCATGAGAACAAGAATAATAATAAAAATGACAACAGTATTAATAAAGAAATAATATTAATGAAATCATCATCATCAGGTAGCATGTCTTGAACAGAATGTAGCAGCGAGACCCGCGACGATAGAAGACCTTCGTACAGAATGAATTAGGGCCTCTTTCGTTTTGTTTTATTTATTATTGTCGCGAATTTGGTAGGTAATTATATATGTGAAGTCGCATGCCAATAACAGTCACGGCGAGTTAAAGTATATCTTCTTCTTCTTCTTCTGCGTTCGTTCTCAAACTCCTGCAGATTAGCAGGATGTAGTCCAGAGAACGGAATGCGTTGTGTCATAGTTTACAGCATTGCTGCGATATCTGCGCCTTTCGGCCGGACACATCCGACTTCAGCATAGCTGTGGGTCACTGACCCTATATGGGATGGGACAGCCAACTCCGTCCCATAACCTCCTTAGTCGCCTTTTACGACATGCGTGGAAGGTAAACAGTGTTGCTATTCTTTGCTCCCCTTTCGGGCCCGGCAACACACGGGCGGACGTATATAAATAATGACCAGCGACATGAGTGATAATAATTAAAAATAAGTAGCGAATGGGGTTCTAATTAACTCTGTGCATAGGTCTTATATGAACTGTAGACGGTCATGGTAGCAGTTATTTCGAAACTCCTGTCGATCTCGAGCCAACATTCCTGCTTTTGTTCAGGTGTGTTCAGGTAATCTTTCATATCTTGAGCCAATATTCCTGCTCTTTTCAGGTGTGTTCAGGTAATCTTTGATATCTTGAGCCAACATTCCTGCTTTTGTTCAGGTGTGTTAGGTAATCTTTGATATCTTGAGCCAATATTCCTGATCTTTTCAGGTGTGTTCAGGTAATCTTTGATATCTTGAGCCAATATTCCTATTTTCTTCAGGTGTGTTCAGGTAATCTTTGATATCTTGAGCAAATATTCCTGCTTTTTTCAGGTGTGTTCAGGTAATCTTTGATGTCTTGAGCCAATATTCCTGCTTTTTTTCAGGTGTGTTCAGGTAATCTTTGATATCTTCAGCCAATATTCCTGCTTTTTCAGGTGTGTTCAGGTAATCTTTGATATCTCGAGCCAATATTCCTGCTTTTTTCAGGTGTGTTCAGGTAAACTTTGATATCTTGAGCCAATCTTCCTGCTTCTGTTGAGGTGCTATCTTTGATATCTGGAGCCAATATACCTGCTTCTGTTGAGGTGCTATCTTTGATATCTGGAGACAACATACCTGCTTCTGTTCAGGTGTCATGTTCATGTGCTATCTTTAATATACTCATCTTTTGAGATGAAATGCTACAGAAAGATACTAAAAATATTATAGAAGGAAAAACAAGACAAACTCAGATATTACAAAGACATTAAAGATGCCAGAGTGTTGGTTATCAAAAAATAATAACAAAAAGAAAACTACATCTGTTTAGTCATATAAAGAGGCACAACCGTTTATAAAGACAGATAATAGAGGGCAGAGCACCTGGGTGGAGGAGAAAGCGCAGATCAAGAAAACGATGGACTGACTACATTAATTATAACATTAACACATCGTTGGAAAATGCAAGCCGCATGGCCCAAGACAGAAGGGTATTCAGGAAGTTCATTATGAAGACAACGTTCTGGAAATAATACTATTAGAAACTATTAGGTGGGGTGACTATTTATTTCACTTTCCTGGCATAAAAATAACTAGTTAAAATGTGTGAACTAATCGTGAAGACTTGAGAAAAGTATATGCAGACTACGAAGATATTCATGTGTGACGGTTCACTATACTTTCTTCAGTCAAATTACACTTTAACAAATTGTTATCACTATCTACACATCGGTGGTTCTAAGCGTGGGCCAGATGCCCCCTGGGAGAAACGGAGACCCGAAAGCGGACCAAAGAGAAACAAAAATGAAATTGGATGCCACAAATACGTCTAGGTATCTCGCAGGGAAAGCAGCCACTTAAATGATTGGCAATACGAAATTATGGTGATGTAGGAACTACATACATTACGTAAACAGTTAGGGGTTGGGGATACGAAAAGTTTGACAGATATTGACAAGTTGGAGGCTGAAAGTTTGACAGATATTGACAGGTTGGAGGCTGAAAGTTTGACAGATATTGACAAGTTGGAGGCTGAAAGATTGACAGATATTGACAAGTTGGAGGCTGAAAGTTTGACAGATATTGACAAGTTGGAGGCTGAAAGTTTGACAAATGTTGACGTCAACAGTTAGGGGTTGGGGATACGAAAAGTTTGACAGATATTGACAAGTTGGAGGCTGAAAGTTTGACAAATGTTGACGTCAACAGTTAGGGGTTGGGGTACGAAAAATTTGACAGATATTGACAAGTTGGAGGCTGAAAGTTTGACAAATGTTGACGTCAACAGTTAAGGGTTGGGGATACGAAAAGTTTGACAGATATTGACAAGTTGGAGGCTGAAAGTTTGACAAATGTTGACGTCAACAGTTAAGGGTTGGGGATACGAAAAGTTTGACAGATATTGACAAGTTGGAGGCTGAAAGTTTGACAAATGTTGACGTCAACAGTTAAGGGTTGGGGATACGAAAAGTTTGACAGATATTGACAAGTTGGAGGCTGAAAGTTTGACAAATGTTGACGTCAACAGTTAAGGGTTGGGGATACGAAAAGTTTGACAGATATTGACAAGTTGGAGGCTGAAAGTTTAACAAATGTTGACGTCAACAGTTAGGGGTTGGGGATACGAAAAGTTTGACAGATATTGACAAGTTGGAGGCTGAAAGTTTGACAAATGTTGACGTCAACAGTTAAGGGTTGGGGATACGAAAAGTTTGACAGATATTGACAAGTTGGAGGCTGAAAGTTTGACAAATGTTGACGTCAACAGTTAGGGGTTGGGGATACGAAAAGTTTGACAGATATTAACAAGTTGGAGGCTGAAAGTTTGACAAATGTTGACGTCAACAGTTAGGGGTTGGGGATACGAAAAGTTTGACAGATATTAACAAGTTGGAGGCTGAAAGTTTAACAAATGTTGACGTCAACAGTTAGGGGTTGGGGATACGAAAAGTTTGACAGATATTGACAAGTTGGAGGCTGAAAGTTTGACAAATGTTGACGTCAACAGTTAAGGGTTGGGGATACGAAAAGTTTGACAGATATTGACAAGTTGGAGGCTGAAAGTTTGACAAATGTTGACGTCAACAGTTAGGGGTTGGGGATACGAAAAGTTTGACAGATATTAACAAGTTGGAGGCTGAAAGTTTGACAAATGTTGACGTCAACAGTTAGGGGTTGGGGATACGAAAAGTTTGACAGATATTAACAAGTTGGAGGCTGAAAGTTTGACAAATGTTGACGTCAACAGTTAGGGGTTGGGGATACGAAAAGTTTGACAGATATTGACAAGTTGGAGGCTGAAAGTTTGACAGATATTGACAGGTTGGAGGCTGAAAGTTTGACAGATATTGACAAGTTGGAGGCTGAAAGATTGACAGATATTGACAAGTTGGAGGCTGAAAGTTTGACAGATATTGACAAGTTGGAGGCTGAAAGTTTGACAAATGTTGACGTCAACAGTTAGGGGTTGGGGATACGAAAAGTTTGACAGATATTGACAAGTTGGAGGCTGAAAGTTTGACAAATGTTGACGTCAACAGTTAGGGGTTGGGGTACGAAAAATTTGACAGATATTGACAAGTTGGAGGCTGAAAGTTTGACAAATGTTGACGTCAACAGTTAAGGGTTGGGGATACGAAAAGTTTGACAGATATTGACAAGTTGGAGGCTGAAAGTTTGACAAATGTTGACGTCAACAGTTAAGGGTTGGGGATACGAAAAGTTTGACAGATATTGACAAGTTGGAGGCTGAAAGTTTGACAAATGTTGACGTCAACAGTTAAGGGTTGGGGATACGAAAAGTTTGACAGATATTGACAAGTTGGAGGCTGAAAGTTTGACAAATGTTGACGTCAACAGTTAAGGGTTGGGGATACGAAAAGTTTGACAGATATTGACAAGTTGGAGGCTGAAAGTTTAACAAATGTTGACGTCAACAGTTAGGGGTTGGGGATACGAAAAGTTTGACAGATATTGACAAGTTGGAGGCTGAAAGTTTGACAAATGTTGACGTCAACAGTTAAGGGTTGGGGATACGAAAAGTTTGACAGATATTGACAAGTTGGAGGCTGAAAGTTTGACAAATGTTGACGTCAACAGTTAGGGGTTGGGGATACGAAAAGTTTGACAGATATTAACAAGTTGGAGGCTGAAAGTTTGACAAATGTTGACGTCAACAGTTAGGGGTTGGGGATACGAAAAGTTTGACAGATATTAACAAGTTGGAGGCTGAAAGTTTGACAAATGTTGACGTCAACAGTTAGGGGTTGGGGATACGAAAAGTTTGACAGATATTGACAAGTTGGAGGCTGAAAGTTTGACAGATATTGACAAGTTGGAGGCTGAAAGTTTGACAGATATTGACAAGTTGGAGGCTGAAAGTTTGACATATATTGACAAGTTGGAGGCTGAAAGTTTGACAAATGTTGACGTCAACAGTTAGGGTTTGGGGATACGAAAAGTTTGACAGATATTGACAAGATGGAGGCTGACAGTTTGACAAAAGTTGACGTCAACACTAGTGCTTTATATACATCAACCATATTACTAAAATTTGATATTTGTTTCCAAAATATGTGAAACTAACTTATATTATTTTTATACTGTTTCTTCTAAACATTTTTAGGTTGGGTGGGGGGTGGAGAGGGTGTAAAAACGTGTTTGATATTATTAAGCAAGGCATCTCTGGGCTCCTGACAAATGTTTAGAAGTGGGAGTGGAGGTAAGTATTTTAAAATAGTATTAACTTATTTATTATATAGAAGAGAGTCAGTTACCTTGTTTTTATGTAAAATAGGGGCCACGGTCCAAAACATGTTGAGAACCATTTAATCATCCCCGTCAAATAGCCAGTACGCAGTACTCTAGTTAACTTATCTGTTCCTATATCTAACAGCAGTAAGCGGCGCAACTATTTATTATCAGCCCATTAATCTAGAATTCGCTTTTACTCTAAAAAAAACTTGTAAACATTATTATCGTCCATTTTCCTTTCATCCGAGGATTTTTTTTTATTTTTTGTGCTCTTGACTTCTAAATTCTAAGAAGCACTTACGTCCAATAACCGTCAGTGCACACATTCTCTCACGTGAATTGTTTACCAAAATTGTTTATGAACTGTCATATTTCCGTCTTTGATCTCTTCTGTAGATAAAGTTAGTGGAATATCTTGACAGGAACCCTGACCGCACATTTTAATTTTCTGTTGACTTTTAAGTCAAGAGCTGGGCCAGATAGTGGATATCAGTAACCAAAATGCACATTTTTGAAATTAGTTATTTACGCATAAGAGGAACCAAATTGAATATTAAAAAGGCAGCACTTGAGAACTTTAAAGTTACAAATGAATATTTTTTTTCTTAAGATAAACTAAAAAAAAACGGAGTAATAAGGACAACGGAAATACTTAGACCAAAGAAAACTTCGCCGCAGTATGATGTTGTTGGTATTTTCTGTATGAATTTTGCTGTGCTAATTTACTAAAACGGAGAAAAATAATCATAAAACACACACAATTATTAATGCAAACTGGAGTAGTGGAAACACACACAAATTATTAATGCAAACTGGAGTAGTGGAAACACACACAATTATTAATGCAAACTGGAGTAGTGGAAACAGCTCAGTGGCAAGTGCACTAACTTCGTAATCGGTTGTATAGGTTCGATTTTAGGTACAACTGGAAAAAATAAATTTCCAACTGAAAACAATTTCTAAAGGTAAAGGTAGGTCCCATGGCAGCAGCTTGCCGTCGGGGATGAAGATAACTCATGTACTAAGCCGCAGCAGCTATTAGGTGGAGTGGCCAGTTCCCATCCTTGCTGTCTTTATCTCCCCTAACCCATGCTTCAGGCACTCATTTACAGCTGAGTTGACTGATGAAGTGATCGTGTTAAAGAAAGAATCACAACACGGAATTTGTTGTTGTGGCTTCGAACTTAACACGATATAACCCGGCGATAACAAGCAAGCTCACTATCAACTAGTATACCCCGCTAATTGTTAAACCATTTCTATGACAAGCTTCAATATGAAAATTGATATTAGATATGCGAAAGTAAAAGAAGCGAGCGTAATGTTGACCACATCATACCTATTTATATCGTTGGTTGAGAATAATAGGTGTTTATAAAATCGTATTCCGCATTAAGACATAATGTGGTGATAAGGGACTTCTTCATTTCATTTCATATTATATTACTTTACGGTATTTTACTTAATTGTACTTTGCATTACTTTACATTGACTTAATTTTATTTTACATTACTTCCTTTACATTATTTTAATTTGTTTTGATTTACTTTATTTCATTATGCTTTACTTTCACTAATTATTAAAAAAATTGTTCTTTACTTCATTATAATTCACTTTATTTTCTTTCAATTTTCCTTACTTTAATTCATATTATTTTACTTGACTTTATTTTACTTTACTGCATTATACTTTAAATAATCACATCGTCCATGCACAAATATCCCCTACCAATCTATGCAGAGAGATAGTAACGATACCATCAACTTTGTAATGTCAGGGAGTGTTCTTTGACAGATGCTTGTGCTTTAATAAAAATGTTAATTACACAAACATCATATCTCAAAAGGGATTGACAGCGATGATGTCGTTGGTTGATGTTTTTTTTTTTTTTTTTTTTGTGGATGATATTTTGCACTGCTATATCAAAGGCTATTGTCGTTGGTGGTAGAGCATGCATTGACAAGCCTTGGGCTTTCCGTTTCACAAGCAATAACAAATATACTCAGGATCCAACCATATTCAATAATCGGTCCTGCCTATATCCAAATTCGATCTTCTCCTGACCTTGTACACAGTGTACATGGTATAATTTAGTGACTGTACATACAATGTTGGTCATTTAACTGTTGGTTCTACTTCGGACTACACAGAAAAATTACTTCTTTTTTATATTTATTAGATGTTTTTTTATATTTATTAGATGTTTTTTTATATTTATTAGATGTTTTTATATTTATTAGATGTTTTTTTATATTTATTAGATGTTTCTTAGATTTATTAGATGTTTTTTATATTTATTAGATGTTTTTTATATTTATTAGATGTTTTTATATTTATTAGATGTTTTTTATATTTATTAGATGTTTTTTATATTTATTAGATGTTTCTTATATTTATTAGATGTTTTTTATATTTATTAGATGTTTTTTATATTTATTAGATGTTTTTATATTTATTAGATGTTTTTTATATTTATTAGATGTTTTTTATATTTATTAGATGTTTTTATATTTATTAGATGTTAGTAAATTTTTCTCGCCTATATCATCACTATATCTCCTAGCATTTCTTCTGGTCATGTATGTGTTTTCTCCTACTGTTCTGGAGTCCTCCGGTGTTGATCTTCTTCCCTACGACACGTCTTTTACCACATTTTAACCCATTCCTCTTACCTTCATCATATGTGCTTTCTCACATTTAGTGACACACAAAAAAACCGGTCATCACCTAAACTTGAATAACTTTTGAAATTGATAATGAATTCCTTTTATTTTTCAGATTTATCAAGAAAAATTGATGTTTTAAGAGTCTACCAAATTCGACCTTCGAGATGCCATGGACTACTGAGGAAAAGAAATTTATAATTGAAGTATATTTTCGGTTGAAGTCTATCCACGCAGCTAAATTGCAATTCAAAGAACGGTTCAGATGCCGAGAATTTCCTGTCCACTCAATGATCTACAGATGGGTCAACAAGTTCAGAACCAATGGGACTGTGCATAACCTCAATTGTAAAGACACTAACAGACAATCACACCTGGACGACCGAAATCATCAAGGACACCACATAACATTGCTGCAGTCAGAGCCGGGGAGCTCATTTGGAGCGCATTTTTGAGCGCAAGTGAAACAAAGTTTTTGTTATACAGACTTGAAACTTTGGAGATGTCTGCTACACAGGCTTGACCTAATGTAGATAACGATTTGTGTCGATCTAAATAAAATTTTGGAAGTTATTCGTTTTTTTGTTATGACCATTTTTTTGGTGTCACCCTGTACATTCTTATTTCGTTTTTTGTCCCTTGTCCCAATGACACCTTTCAGTCGAAACGTCGTCTGTCACTGTGTCTCGTTGTTAACTTGTTTTATTGACTAATATTGGTAATACTTATACATATTTCAGTTTATTTTGATATTTGATCCTAGCGCAACGCAGTTTGATAGACTTCATATAATACAGAATGTACCGATGGATATCATTCTTGGATGCCCCTGAGATAGAGAAATAGTGACAATACGCTTCTTGTTGGATTGTCCTACTATGAGGCAAAGATCGGATATATGCGGTGTTTGTTCATACATGAGCATCAATGCTGACAACAACCACCAACTACATGATGATATTTGAAGAGATTTAAGGAAACAGATAATAAATGAGAAAATTCATGACTTGGCAGGGCAGAGAAGTTCAATAAGCCTGTATGTACATTAGAAAACGTAGATTTTACAAAAGAGTGTGAAAATAAGCCTATCAAGTTTGCAACTGTCATTGACTCCAGTGATTAATTCTTGATTAGAAACTAGCATCACAAAACACTGGGCATTCCCATAAGTGCTCCGCTCTTCGTTCCAGTAGCCATTTGAGTGTCTCTAGGCTGAAGGTCCCAGTAACGTGTTGATTACATGATCTATGGTTCTTTCCAAATAGAGTACATTTTCTTCCGTCACCTATAATCACTTCCATTTCTGTCATTTTTGTATGTGTACGTGTTGTAATTAGTTTAATTGATCAATTGACCGTGCTGATATTCTGAATGCCATCACGGAGATGGACCAGTTATATATTTCTTCTTCTGCTTCTAAGACTAGAATGCAGAACCTGGGAGTTAAGAGCGGTCCTGCAATAAATGAGCGGCAATTAGAAATCAAAAGGAGAATACTTAACCAGCAAAGATTAGAAACATTCAGTAACTACATGCTCAATGATATAATCCCGCCGAAGACGGATGTGTCGGGCCATTGGCGCAATTAAAACGGCGACACAACGCATTTCCATTTTCTGGACTACATCCTGCTGGAAATCTAGCAGGACCATGATCCAGCTAGATCCAGTTGGAGTTTGAGAATGAACGCAGAAGAAGAAGAATGATATAATGAATATGAGATGGGAACACCTACGGATTTGTCGGGAGTACCGTGATGATCTGACGGCCAACTAGTTCACTTTACTTTACTTCAAACTACTTTGATTTGTTTCGTCTTACATTACTTCTTTACTTCATTTTATATTACTTCTTTAGTTTACTTTACTTATTTTAATTTTCATTACTGTACTTTACTTCGTTTAACTTTAATTGTCTACTTGACTTGACTTCTCTACTGTACTTTACTCCAATTTACTTTATTTCATTACACTACTTTACTTTGCCTTGTTACGCTACTTCGTTTTATTTTACTTCCTTACATTATTTTACCTTACTTCTTATTTTATTGTACTTATTTACTATGCTTCATTTTACTTTCCTTTTTTACTTTGCTTTTTACATTAAGATAGTATTTGATTTACTTAATTTTACTTTACTTGTTTACTTTACTTTGCTTCTTTACTTTACATTACTTCTCTACTGTACGTTACTTTCCATTACTTGTGTACTTTACGTTTCTTTATTTACGTCCTAAATATACTTTACGTTACTCTATTTACTTCTGAAATATAATTTACATTACTTTACTTTACTCCTTAAATATAATTTACGTGAATTTATTCTTGGATCATAATATAAATGTATACGTAGGTAGTAAAATATAGATGTATACAAGTAGACAAAAAAACATTTCACAAGTTAAACGACAAAAACTTGCAATATTTGAAAATCATTGCCGATATGAGTCTTTGTCAAAAACGAACTGCAAGAGTGTCGAAGATGGAAGAAGCACGGGAGGGACAAAAAAATTCACTGACAATCAATATCAACGACTGGACGCCCGTGTGCTGCCGGGGCCCGAAAGGGGAGCAAAGAATAGCAACACTGTTTACCTTCCACGCATGTCGTAAAAGGCGACTAAGGAGGTTATGGGATGGAGTTGGCTGTCCCATCCCATATAGGGTCAGTGACCCACAGCCATGCTGAAGTTGGATGTGTCAGGACGAAAGGCGCAGATATCACAGCAATGCTGTAAACTATGACACAACGCATTCCGTTCTCTGGACTACATCCTGCTAATCTGCAGGAGTTTGAGAACGAACGCAGAAGAAGAAGAAGAAGAAACGACTGGACAAGTCGCACTTTTTCTTACTCATCCGCATCGCAGGAGGACTATGTGTGTTGCTGCATCCAATGTGGTAACCCTATGATCCTAATCGTTTATAGACCTACGGATGGCTGGTATCTGCCAAATATTTTCCCATTTCTCGGATGTAATATTAAAATAAGAATGCGTACTTTGTGCGGTATGTGTCATTCGGTGCAACTATAAAGAAGTACTTCACACCAGTTTTCTGTGAACATGTTAATAATCTCGGTAACAGCGAACTGAGATGAATGTGATTTTGATGACAAGATAAAGTGACATTAACGTTTTATTGATGTGTATTTTGTTAACTTTATCAGCTCTTTACAATTCAAATATTCTAGAAAGAGATCGTTATCACGTGTAGGGACCTTTTTATGTCTATCTTATAGAGGGTTGGTGGATATACTGCTACTAATACAACTACTGCAACTACCACAACAACTTATACTACTACTACTACTACTACTAACATTATACTACTACTACTACTACTACTACTACTACTAACATTATACTACTACTACTACTACTACTACTAACATTATACTACTACTACTACTACTACTACTACTACTACCACTCCTACTATACTACTACTAACATTATACTACTACTACTACTACTACTACTACCACTCCTACTACTACTACTACTAACATTATACTACTACTACTACTAACATTATACTACTACTACTACTATACTACTACTACAAATACAAGAACTTCTACTATAACTGCATCAATCGGGAGTGTATTTAGACGGATGTATATATCTATATTAATTAGTTTGTGAAGTAAAGTAAAGTAAAGTAAAGTAAAGTAAAGTAAAGTAAAGTAAAGTAAAGTAAAGTAAAGTAAAGTAAAGTAAAGAAACGTAAAATACATAAAATATATCACATTGTCATAAAAACAGATGTTCAGGATATGGACCCAGTAGACATATTCATTGCTCTTCGTTGGTCCACAAAATCAGATGATTTTTGAGATGAATGAGCATGAGTCAAAATCGCGAATTCGCGCATTGGGAGTGAGAATAGGTGTGACCCGTAGAGAACACCTAACACATTTTTGGAAAAGAGAACAGTGGACAAACATAGAATAGTAACCATCAGCCGTCATGCCCTGAGAGATTTACTGAAGCGGAGATCTGAGCACATAAGGAAGTCTGTGTCCGGTGCGCGAAGAGGATAGTCCACATACCTAATACCTAAAGTAATAAAAAAGACTAATAACATAAATTAAAATTACGTCAATTTAATTATAAGAAAAAGAAGTAAAGTGAGGTAACGTAAAAAAAAAGTAAAGAGGTAATGTAAAATTAAGCAAGTAACGTAAAGAAGTAAAGTAACGTAAAGTAAAGTGATATAAAGAAGTAAATAAAGAAATAAAAAAGTAAACTGGTGCTCTTTTCTTCAGCACCTTCTGTCCACTTCTCTCTATATCAGGCCTATTTTTGATACCTTCTTACGACGCTCTTTTCCGCGATGACTACCCGATCGTCCCCAGCGGTGTTCTCTCTGCGTCTCTTGAGTCCCCTCCCACCTCCACATTCCTTATTTGCGTGACGTATCTCCGTTTTGGTGCCTACGTTTTTGGATCTACCACTTTCACTTCACTTCTTCTTTCTCGTCTCTTTATTTATCCCCTTTCCCTTCCCCTTCTCTCAGCACCCTCCAATCTCTTTTGATCTCTTGATATATGTTGTCCGGCTCTGTGGCGAAGTGGTACAGAGCGCGTCTGTGACGGCAAAGGTACCGAGTTCGATCCTCACCACAGGCAATTGTGCATCCGGACCGTTCAGAAAGCAATGGCAACCTACTGAACGTATTTATATTGCCTAGAAAATCACCACAGCCAACAAATGCTGGGTTGATAGCTACGTCCTGGATAGGATATGCTACCAATTTTTTTTTGGGATATATGTTTCTATAGGCCATTTGTTGGAGCTATGGATACTGATTTACCCCACCCCGTTTTTAGCATCCTCGTCCTTGCCTTACGCTTAGGTTCTTGTTTGGTGCGCGTTCTCTTTCCTCACAATCCATGTTGATTCGACCTTTGTCCGATTTTATTACCCCTATTGCCCGAGGATGTTTTTCTCGCCTCCTTCCTCGTCTTTCTCGGGGTGGGAAACTGGCCTATGTCTGCTATACAAACTATCTTTACCACCTGGCCAGTTCGATACGTTGGCTTTGTCCATTCATCGGCTACTATTGCCATTTTCGACCTTGGGTCCTACTTGTTTTGGCATATTTGTTTCAAGTATCTCAGTTGAATCAGATCGAGCTAAGTTACCCGTTTTATAAGTTACACTTCATGACTAATATTTAGTTCATCTAACCGGCATGTATCATCTAACCGGCATGTATCATCTAACCGGCATGTATCATCTAACCGGCATGTATCATCTAACCGGCATGTATCATCTAACCGGCATGTATCATCTAACCGGCATGTATCATCTAACCGGCATGTATCATCTAACCGGCATGTATCATCTAACCGGCATGTATCATCTAACCGGCATGTATCATCTAACCGGCATGTATCATCTAACCGGCATGTATCATCTAACCGGCATGTATCATCTAACCGGCATGTATCATCTAATCGGCATGTATCATCTAACCGGCAAGTATCATCTAACCGGCATGTATCATCTAACCGTCATGTATCATCTAACCGGCATGTATCATCTAACCGGCAAGTATCATCTAACCGGCATGTATCATCTAACCGGCATGTATCATCTAACCGGCATGTATCATCTAACCGGCATGTATCATCTAACCGGCATGTATCATCTAACCGGCATGTATCATCTAACCGGCATGTATCATCTAACCGGCATGTATCATCTAACCGGCATGTATCATCTAACCGGCATGTATCATCTAACCGGCATGTATCATCTAACCGGCATGTATCATCTAACCGGCATGTATCATCTAACCGGCATGTATCATCTAACCGGCATGTATCATCTAACCGGCATGTATCATCTAATCGGCATGTATCATCTAACCGGCAAGTATCATCTAACCGGCATGTATCATCTAACCGGCATGTATCATCTAACCGGCATGTATCATCTAACCGGCAAGTATCATCTAACCGGCATGTATCATCTAACCGGCATGTATCATCTAACCGGCATGTATCATCTAACCGGCATGTATCATCTAACCGGCATGTATCATCTAACCGGCATGTATCATCTAACCGGCATGTATCATCTAACCGGCATGTATCATCTAACCGGCATGTATCATCTAACCGGCATGTATCATCACTGTATTTTCTTCTTCTTATTATTTGTTCCCATGACACGTCTCTCTATTCAATATTTTTCCCATGATGTGTGGTTATATGTGCTCTGTGGATTTTTCTTTCTCAAGTCTGTTCCTGTCGTACGTGTCCCTCTCTCTCTCTCTCTCTCTCTCTCTCTCTCTCTCTCTCTCTCAACTGATCTCTCGTACCATCTTCATTTGATCGTCTCTTGCATTATGATTTTTTGTTTGTAATATTCATTACCTGTTGCTTGTTTGTGTCTTGATGAAGACTTCTTAGTGGAAACTTCGTCCGTCACTGTCTAGTTGTTAGGTTGTTTTATGACTTATTTTGGTAACACTTATACCTATTTAGGTTTATTTTGATATTTGTCCTGCGTTACACCAGTAACCAATTTCCTGGTTAAGGTTATCCCTTAAATTGCCAAACACATGAGCAAGCTGCATTATTGTGGCCCTCTATGAGCACACAATCTAAACTATACCGCTATAACATGAATAGTTGCTTATAACGAATGTGCCCGGCACATAGTAATCATCAAACAAATGCTATTTCTGTCCAAAATGTTTTATGTTTTAGCTTTACTGGCTATACAGTCATCATTTGTGGTAAATACATACCGTGCGATACGTAATAAATGTAATAAATGTAATACATGTAATAGATGTAATAAATGTAATAAATGTAATACATGTAATAGATGTAATAAATGTAATAAAATACAAGAGGCAGTACAAGAGTAAGACAGAGAAAATGTGTTATGTTTAGATTAAAAACATACCGTGCGATACGTAATAAATGTAATACATGTAATAGATGTAATAAATGTAATAAAATACAAGAGGAAGACAGAGAAAATGTGTTAAGTTTAGATTAATCATAGCACTCATCTTTATAGCGTAGAATACCCATTGATCATTGCGTTGGTCATGTATACCGTTTGCGGCAGAGAAACATCCCGCCCGGGGTGGAATCTTATATACTTCAGACTTTGTAGTTTGACCACAATCTCTATTATTTTGTGTATGGTCACATCACTGGTATAACCGAATTGTAATAGTCATCTTCATCATTATTCCATTTCTTAATATTTTAAATCATTCAAACAATATCGATCGGTGATCAGAAGATCGTACCTTCGAATTCCGATCGCCCTGTTCTGTTTAAATATTTTTTTTTTGGAGATACAAAAAAGCTACGGAGCTACGTTCTACGAGTGGTACTCTAAGAAAATGGAATGCTGCTTCGTTGAGAGCGACGGAGCACATGTGGGTAACCCGCATTAGCACCTTTTCAACTGTCAATCTTTTCATTAATTCACTCGAACCAGGACATACTGCCTGATTAACACTCATATTGAATTACTAACGCGTATCTAACACATTGCGTATCTCCCTCTAGACAATAATTACTAACACAGTTTATCTCCCTCTAGACAATAATTACTAACAAAGTGTATCTCCCTCCAGCAATAATTACTAACAGTGTATCTCCCTCCAGACAATAATTACTAACACAGTGTATCTCCCTCTAGACAATAATTAATAACACAGTATATCTCCCTCCAGCAATAATTACTAACAGTGTATCTCCCTCCAGGCAATAATTACTAACACAGTGGCCTCCAGGCAATAATTACTAACAGAGTGTGGCTCCCTGTAGACAATAATTATACGCACACTAGCAAAACTATCCTCAGACCTTAAGGTCACAATGAAATAAACTGTCGATACGTCCAGATACAATCATAAGATACTTCGGTTGAGACGGCGTGCCTCAGATCAAATAAACGTTAGTCCCATACCCAACAAAGAAACATCACATCATTAGCCACCATACTAGTAAGCTAGTGCAAATTATCCACGACATTCATTGATGTCCATCTAACAATGTATTTATTCTATTAAAAAAAACCATCCAAACAACAAAACAAAGAAACTGCCAGAGAAACATTATACTAGAACATTCCAAACTCTTTGAGACCTCCGTGTTTATAGTACTCATAGAGCAAACATTTCTACCTACGGTAGTTTCACATGAATCTTACTCAAACAATGATTTTACTCTGGTAAGTGGAGCCACAGAATACTCAAAGCTTTCAGGTGCCAAATGGTGTACTCACGCGCTAATTCCATAAACAATACTGCAGTAATCCACGGTGTACATCAATGTAAGAGCCTCATTCAATTTGTCAGGACTTTTCTATCTCATGAAGGATTATAACACTTTCTGGAGTCCGTGCTCAACACAATACCACCGATAGTCCTGGATTAGCTAGTGTAAACACGTCGTTCCAGCTGGCAAGAACATTGTTTTAAGTTCGCTGATTCATGCGCAGTTATGATGTAGTGTGATGGTATACAGTCTTCAGTTTACTTTTCACGCTATTAAAACAGCAGACATAATATATTTGTTTAGTTACTTCTGTGTACCGATAATTGAAATCACTAGTAAACTGTACTATAATCAATGATATATGGTGTCTTGCTACGAGCACAAATAATGACAATTTATATATATATATATATGCCGGTTAGATGATACATGCCGGTTAGATGATACATGCCGGTTAGATGATACATGCCGGTTAGATGATACTTGCCGGTTAGATGATACATGCCGGTTAGATGATACTTGCCGGTTAGATGATACATGCCGGTTAGATGATACATGCCGGTTAGATGATACATGCCGGTTAGATGATACATGCCGGTTAGATGATACATGCCGGTTAGATGATACTTGCCGGTTAGATGATACTTGCCGGTTAGATGATACATGCCGGTTAGATGATACATGCCGGTTAGATGATACATGCCGGTTAGATGATACATGCCGGTTAGATGATACTTGCCGGTTAGATGATACTTGCCGGTTAGATGATACATGCCGGTTAGATGATACATGCCGGTTAGATGATGCATGCCGGTTAGATGATACATGCCGGTTAGATGATACATGCCGGTTAGATGAACTAAATATTAGTCATGAAGTGTAACTTATAAAACGGGTAACTTAGCTCGATCTGATTCAACTGAGATACTTGAAACAAATGTGCCAAAACAAGTAGGACCCAATATTATCTATATCTATCTGTATTTCTTGTATAATCCCGTAACCCGTTAGGGTCGCAGGGGTACCAATTTGGTAGTTTCTGCACAGTTCTCCAGCTGTTTATATTTTCAACGATGAGGATGAGTGAGGAAAGTTTCCGTCTTGCCCACTCCTTGATGTTGTCTGTTCATGTTTTTATTTGTCCTCCTCTGCTTCTTCCACAGTCGACGGTTCCCTTTAGTATTGTTTTTTACAAGGAATCATGCCAGTATACTTGTCCGAACCATGCACGTTCCTCTCTGTGTTTGATTATCCATTGAAATAATTTAGTGGGCGAAATGTTTAGTTAGTTGCGCCCATGTCTTCTCAAATTATCCTTACGAGGAAATGCAATATAAACAGCGATATAATGTAGTATAAACAGCGGAAACATATACGTTGCGACAGAAAGACCTTTATCAAGAAGAACATACAACACGCACAGAAATATAAATAAAAATTAATAAACAACTTAGAAAGTCCTCACCAAGCGTCTAGCATGGATGGAAGGAAATAATGTATTATTTAATTATTATTTTTCTTCTTCAGCGTTCATTCTCAAACTCCCGCTGGATTTGCATTATAACAGAACCATGGTCCTACTACATTTCCAGCCGGATATAGTACAGAGAATGGAAATGCGTTGTGTCGCCGTTTTATTTTCGCCAATGATCCGACACATCTGTCTTCGACGAGGTTTATTCAATATTTATGTTTGTGGTGTATTTGTTTCTTGATAAAGCCTTTTGGCCGTATGTAAAAGTTGTTACAATTTATATTATTTACATTACTTTTTTATACATTATTATGTTTAAAAAAAAGATATCCTAATTACAGATTTTCAAAAGAATTTTTTTAAATATTTATATTCGTATTGTTTATGTTTTTTTAAAAAGACCCATTTGTCGCAACGTAGATATTGTCCCTGCTAATATTGTTCATTTTAACGTTTTTATGATTATTTTAATTATATTTCATTGTAACATGAAATATAAGTAATTTAATCATTCCCAGAAATACTGCAATGTGCAATGATTCACTGCAGCACCACTTTGTTGCTAGTTGACGGTTGATTTAAAAGTGTTTTTGTGTTTATTTAATAAAAGAAAAGACAAATTTATATAAAAATAAAGTAACGGTTTTGTTCGTTCCTTAAGATTGTTTTGGATGGTTCTGAGAACTCACAGAAAGTTGCATATTAGGGACTATGTTTACTCCATTGAGTATCTGTTCTTCCAGTGAACTTGATTTTCCGAGGTTGATTGTAGCTCTTCCCTGTAGTCTGTTGGTTGGTTAGTTAATTGACTGCTGATCCAGCGGTCTACAGGATCATGTTCTTTCTATCTATCTATTCGCAAAACCCCTTATTGCCTTTCAGCGACAGGGGTTGAAGAGTTCTCTGGAGATGGCCTTCTCGTGTGTTGTTTGTAAGCTTGTTCCTGTGGCTTCTTTGATTTCCGTGATTAATATTTTACATGGTCTGCCTCTGGATTTATAGTGGTGATGCCTATGTGTCATGGTCATCTGTGACATGCTGTATGTTGGTAGTCTGGAAGTGTGTAAAAACCACTTGATATGTTGTATTTTGATGTGCTCCAATACTGGTATTGATTGGATATCGATCTGATGGTATCGTTTCTAATTGTATCTCTTAATGATACTCCGAGTATTCTTTGTAGTCATGTCATTTCTTCTGTCACTATTATTCTTTTGTTTTGGACTTTTATTGTCCAGGTTTGGTACTGGTAGCAAAGTGATGGAATAATAATAGTCTTGTACAATGCAACTTTAGTGTCTATGTTTATATGTTTTCGTAAAAATACGTGTCATCTGTCCTAGGATCCGGTATGCTTTGTTGCATATATTGTGTTTCTCTTTACTGTTTATAACAGTATATAATGCTTCATAAGTTTAGTGAACTCCTTTACACGTTTAACGTGTTTATTATCAGTGGAGATAATGATATTTCTATTTTTTTAATCTTTCTTCCCTTTATGTCTTTCTAAGTTTCTAGTATTCTAGTATAATATATATATATATATATATATAAATATATACACAAATTACTTGACACATGATCTAGCAACGGGAAATTGAGTTAATGTGACACATTAAATCAGTATCGATACCAATTAACCATATTCAATCGATATTTGAAAACAAATCTGATGGTTATCTAACAAATTGTAAACCTTCACATTGTCTAACATGTCGAATAGTCTCCCTTATTCCGGTGAAGTAAGAGATGGGAAATAGCCATTCACGGAGTCTTGTCATCAAATATATTTATTTCGGTAAAATAAATTGAAAAATGAGAAGGAAATATATTGTGTGCAAATAAGCATGCTTTCAAAACTTTCAGCTGAATAGAAACCATGGTTATGAAAGTATTTTCTGACTTCCTAATGGAATATCTGAGATTTATTATTTTTCATTAATGTGATATTCAAGATGAGCAATGGGGAAACTGGTTTAGTAGCGTGTCGAAGGATACTAACATTAATGGAGAAAATGAATACAATAAAGATGTGTGTGTGTTTGTATGTATATGTATATATATATATATATTATATATATATATATATATATTATATATATATATATATATATATATATATATATATATATATATATATATATATATATATATATATATAGAGATATATATATATATATATATATATAATATATATATATATATATATATAGAAGCTGTGGTTCGACAAACCAGAAGCTGTATTATATCTTTATAGCAGAAATATTTGATATAAACAACATCAACTAGTGTTCGCGGTATATGTTTAGTCCAAAATCATCACATTTGTATAAACGTTTACTCATGCACTAAAAACCACTCAAGAGTGTGTGGATAACTGTATTACGAGAACCACGAACATCACAATTTTTGGGCTGTTGTAAAGATCTAATAAAAGCAAATAGGATTAACACCTTTCTATTTGTTACAACACCCCCTCCTTACTGAACACATACCTACGGTTCTGATTGTTTACAAAACGTGTGCTGAGAACATTGTGATCTCATTGGTGTACTAGTTAAAGCCGTTCACCGTGAATCAAGAGGTCGTAGGTTCGAATTCCGTCCGCTAACTCTACAAAGTGAATGTATTCGGAGATCCCCGGGGATTCTCACCTGAAGCTACGGAGTTTCGTGCTATAAGCTGTTTAGTGTCAGGGAAGGTAATCAGTTTCTTTACTCAATACCACACACACTCTCTCAAGGAATGTTAGAGGAACAAAAATATTTAAAATTGAGAAACTTGCAATGCGATAATATTACAGCAGAGAAACAAAAACATAAAATGATTGAAAAAGAGTAGAGGATTGACTTTATTCTACCCTGAGTACACAATATGTGCATGACCACTCTCAGCAAAGCGGAACCCGCCTTTCGGGAATATAATAGTAATTCTATAACTTCAAGCGATAATCTTCACAAATTTCAACAACTACACTTTGTAAACAATCCGTCGGGAGCGGGTTTCAAACCCGCAATGTCTTGATCACACAGCGAATGGTTAACCACTACACCAGGTAGATTTCTGCACAAATAATGAATATAAATGCTAGAAGACACTGAAGGATTGCTGAAATATTTCACAAATTTCATAAATATCATACAGTAAAGTGATGGCTGATGTTGGTGTCCCATGGGGATGTCAAATATTCCTACAACTTTATGCGAGACACAAAAGGAAAAATGATGCTGCGTTCCAATAAAGTCAAGCACAGATGGCGCAAAGAAGGTCGAAGAACGATAGTATTGTTCCCGCAGAAATTGAAAATAATATCAGTTACAAACGATTTCCAGGACTTTCCTGTCTCAGAGTCGAAGAACGTGCTTTGGAACAATGAGGGAACTTCTGCGTGCGGGTTTATTAAAATCTGTCTCCTAGAAATGGAGATTTGGTGAAACAAAAGACAGATCTGCTCACATCTCGAATGTTAGATTTCTCGACTGAGATTTCGGGAGTATCACGATTGACCCAATCTCTCCAGCCCCCCTTCTCTCCCTTGAGACATCTAATATTTCATAATCCCCCTCTGTTTTGCTTAGATATTTTTTTTTATATAAACGATGCCTCGATTTACAAAACAATACAGACATTAAAAAAATTACTCTCGCCATCCTTGTTACCCTCGCCATCCCCTCGTATCTATAGGTATCCAGAGTATATACTATTAAAATGAGATATTATCACATATTCATGACCATCTCCAATATAGACCTTCTAACAGAATTAATTGGACCCTAATCGTTACGTCTTTTAATTATTGTTGGGATTTCGGTTGGTCACTATTTACATACTTGGAATCGCATGCTAAAAACAGACAAGGAGACTCAAAGTATATAAATAGTGACCAACCGAAATCCAAACAATAATTTTAAAAATGTAAGGAATGGGGTCCTAATAAATTCTGCTGGAAGGTCTTCTATGATGATGATGATGATGTTCGTCCGTCGTGATCGACGATGACCAAAAACTCAACCGTAATAATAATAACAATAAATAATAAAATAATAAAGTTAATAGTGCGTTTTTAAATGACTAGCAAGTCCAATGCGCGCACAAAATGTTCTTTTACAGAATTGACAACAATAGAAGGTATCTGTGTGACGTTGAGATGTTTTTTCTTTTCTACGTGTCCGCTTCTGTCTTGCAGTTTCTTGTCTGAATTCTTCTGCCGCTAGCTCCCGTTCTAATCCTGTAACGCCATGCTGTTCTATCCTGAGCGAGGCTCTCCCAAGCGCCTACGTCAATGTTAAGATGTTTCAAGGATGACATGAGCGTGTCTTTGAAACGCTTTTTCTGTCCACCAGCTTTTCGAAATCCTGCTTGAGTTCTCCATAATATATTTGTTTTGGCAAACGCGAGTTCTCCATACGCACAAGATGGCCCTGCCCAGCGTGCCTGCGCCTTCATAAGTATTGTGTGGATGCTTATTGAGGTTGATTTTTCCAAGACCTCGTAGTCTGGTACTTTGTCCCACCAATGGATGTTTAGTAATTTACGTAGGCAGGTAAGATGGAAATGATTTAACATTCTTGCATGTCTAGCATACACTGTCCACGTTTCGCAGGCGTATAGTAAGGTTGGTATAACAGCAGCATGATAAACTTGTAGTTTGGTGGTTGTTCTTATACCTCGTCTGTCCCATACATTGTTGCGTAATCTGCCAAATACAGCACTAGCAGGGTCTTCTATACAGCACACGGTCACGACATATTTGACTTTCGAACGTAAAAATAACTAGAATGTGTTTAATCTACCTACAGAGCGCCAACTATATAAACATATTAAACTGCTGACTGCCACCTCTTGTCACACTTCCACATGACATGCATATCGTCAGAGACGATTAAAGAGGAAGCGTCTGGTCTTAGTCACCTTGCCTCACAATCTGAACTTTTACAAAGACTACCGTAGGTCCATAGCTCTGGGAGGGAATCAATTATATTATCTGTAGCATTCATATTATACAGATTGAAATAAAGTCATGACAAAGTCCCCTTTGGTGCAGGCATCTGTCCATCCTGTGAATTACACCGTACAGCCAAATTTAGTTTAGCCGTTGTTTGGAAATAGAAGCATTTGAGATGTGGTTATATAGAAACAAATATGAGAACATCATGGAAAGAAAAAAGGTCCCGATAACATAAAATAAATGTTGTCACAAGACTTGGTAAGAAAAATATCAATTAAAGGAAAGGATAATCAAACAAATAAAATATTTTAGACATATTACAAGATATTGCACATTGATGAAAAGTGAAGGCAGAACTCAGGAATGGAGAACAAGAAGTAGGTAGATATACAAATTGGAAATACCATAAAGTGGAGAAGGTATAGTCTGTCACAGTACACTACTAAGGCAAGATATAGATGATGCTAAAGGTCTGCTGCATCAAACCTTCATTGCGAAGACGGAACCTGATGATGAAGTGGAACAGTTGCTAGAGAAGATATGAACGTCTCTCAAATCATATACTAATGTCCTGCCATAAAAACGTATTTTGAAGCTTACTATATGAACGTCTCTCAAATCATATACTAATGTCCTGCCATAAAAACGTATTTTGAAGCTTACTATATGAACGTCTCTCAAATCATATACTAATGTCCTGCCATAAAAACGTATTTTGAAGCTTACTATATGAACGTCTCTCAAATCATATACTAATGTCCTGCCATAAAAACGTATTTTGAAGCTTACTATATGAACGTCTCTCAAATCATATACTAATGTCCTGCCATAAAAACGTATTTTGAAGCTTACTATATGAACGTCTCCTCAAATCATATACTAATGTCCTGCCATAAAAATGTATTTTGAAGCTTACTATTTGAACATGCATGCTAAAATAAAACAAATTGTTTCATTATAAGTAAGGTCACTAAATAAATAAATGAGCTCACCTCCAAATACAGTACAAAATATACCCGTTCTCTGACAACTAGATTACATGTCTTCACAACAAAATTAACTTGTTGTATAGACATGTTAAACTGTGAACAAGAAGAAAGACTTGCTATGTAGACATATTTGCTGTATAGACATGTTAGACCAGACTTGCTGTATATATATGTTAAACTATTAATGAGAAGAAAGACTTGATGTATAGACATATTAAGCTGTGAACTAGAAGAAAGACTTGATGTATATACATATTAAACTGTGAACTAGAAGAAAGAATTGATGTATATACATATTAAACTGTGAACTAGAAGAAAGAATTGATGTATAGACATGTTAAACTGTGAACTAGAAGAAAGAATTGATGTATAGACATGTTAAACTGTGAACTAGAAGAAAGAATTGATGTATAGACATATTAAACTGTGAACTAGAAGAAAGAATTGATGTATAGACATATTAAACTGTGAACTAGAAGAAAGAATTGATGTATAGACATATTAAACTGTGAACTAGAAGAAAGAATTGATGTATAGAAATAATTAAACTGTGAACTAGAAGAAAGAATTGATGTATAGACGTATTAAGCTGTGAACTAGAAGAAAGACTTGATGTATAGACATATTAAGCTATGAACTAGAAGAAAGACTTGATGTATAGACATATTAAACTGTGAACTAGAAGAAAGAATTGATGTATAGACATGTTAAACTGTGAACTAGAAGAAAGAATTGATGTATAGACATATTAAACTGTGAACTAGAAGAAAGAATTGATGTATAGACATATTAAACTGTGAACTAGAAGAAAGAATTGATGTATAGACATGATAAACTGTGAACTAGAAGAAAGAATTGATGTATAGACATATTAAACTGTGAACTAGAAGAAAGAATTGATGTATAGACATATTAAACTGTGAACTAGAAGAAAGAATTGATGTATAGACATGTTAAACTGTGAACTAGAAGAAAGAATTGATGTATAGACATATTAAACTGTGAACTAGAAGAAAGAATTGATGTATAGACATATTAAACTGTGAACTATAAGAAAGAATTGATGAATAGAAATATTAATCTGTGAACTAGAAGAAAGAATTGATGTATAGACGTATTAAACTGTGAACTAGAAGAAAGACTTGATGTATAGACATATTAAGCTATGAACTAGAAGAAAGACTTGATGTATAGACATATTAAACTGTGAACTAGAAGAAAGAATTGATGTATAGACATGTTAAACTGTGAACTAGAAGAAAGAATTGATGTATAGACATATTAAACTGTGAACTAGAAGAAAGAATTGATGTATAGACATATTAAACTGTGAACTAGAAGAAAGAATTGATGTATAGACATGTTAAACTGTGAACTAGAAGAAATAATTGATGTATAGACATATTAAAACTGTGAACTAGAAGAAAGAATTGATGTATAGACATATTAAACTGTGAACTAGAAGAAAGAATTGATGTATAGACATATTAAACTGTGAACTAGAAGAAAGAATTGATGTATAGACATGTTAAACTGTGAACTAGAAGAAAGAATTGATGTATAGACATGTTAAACTGTGAACTAGAAGAAAGAATTGATGTATAGACATATTAAACTGTGAACTAGAAGAAAGACTTGATGTATAGACATGTTAAACTGTGAACTAGAAGAAAGACCTTGATGTATAGACATGTTAAACTGTGAACTAGAAGAAAGAATTGATGTATAGACATATTAAACTGTGAACTAGAAGAAAGAATTGATGTATAGACATATTAAACTGTGAACTAGAAGAAAGAATTGATGTATAGACATGTTAAACTGTGAACTAGAAGAAATAATTGATGTATAGACATATTAAACTGTGAACTAGAAAGAAAGAATTGATGTATAGACATATTAAACTGTGAACTAGAAGAAAGAATTGATGTATAGACATATTAAACTGTGAACTAGAAGAAAGAATTGATGTATAGACATGTTAAACTGTGAACTAGAAGAAAGAATTGATGTATAGACATGTTAAACTGTGAACTAGAAGAAAGAATTGATGTATAGACATATTAAACTGTGAACTAGAAGAAAGACTTGATGTATAGACATATTAAACTGTGAACTAGAAGAAAGAATTGATGTATAGACATATTAAACTGTGAACTAGAAGAAAGAATTGATGTATAGACATGTTAAACTGTGAACTAGAAGAAAGAATTGATGTATAGACATATTAAACTGTGAACTAGAAGAAAGAATTGATGTATAGACATATTAAACTGTGAACTAGAAGAAAGAATTGATGAATAGAAATATTAATCTGTGAACTAGAAGAAAGAATTGATGTATAGACGTATTAAGCTGTGAACTAGAAGAAAGACTTGATGTATAGACATATTAAGCTATGAACTAGAAGAAAGACTTGATGTATAGACATATTAAACTGTGAACTAGAAGAAAGAATTGATGTATAGACATGTTAAACTGTGAACTAGAGAAAGAATTGATGTATAGACATATTAAACTGTGAACTAGAAGAAAGAATTGATGTATAGACATATAAACTGTGAACTAGAAGAAAGAATTGATGTATAGACATGTTAAACTGTGAACTAGAAGAAATAATTGATGTATAGACATATTAAACTGTGAACTAGAAGAAAGAATTGATGTATAGACATATTAAAACTGTGAACTAGAAGAAAGAATTGATGTATAGACATATTAAACTGTGAACTAGAAGAAAGAATTGATGTATAGACATGTTAAACTGTGAACTAGAAGAAAGAATTGATGTATAGACATGTTAAACTGTGAACTAGAAGAAAGAATTGATGTATAGACATATTAAACTGTGAACTAGAAGAAAGACTTGATGTATAGACATGTTAAACTGTGAACTAGAAGAAAGACTTGATGTATAGACATGTTAAACTGTGAACTAGAAGAAAGACTTGATGTATAGACATATTAAACTGTGAACTAGAAGAAAAAAGAAATCCTCTTATTCTATGATATCTTGTTATTGATGAGAGTGGTAATACACGGAACTGGACCTAGATAGAACTGGAAGAGAATGACCAAGTCTGGTCTGACAGTGGACAATGGATGACCTGTCTCCCAAAACACACAGGAAGCAAATCATACAGGCCTGATTGAGTTCCATTATCCGAAATCGGTGTCCGGTAATAATGAGAAACGTGCCAGTGACAGTGACCACCTTTAAGGAAATTAGAATAGTATTCACAGTATGGACATAACTGAACGGTCATTTTTTTCCACAAATTAAAGCACACCACAGCGAACGTTATAAATCCTAACTTCAAATTGTATATATAGCAGAGCTGGTATATATACACAC
>CM067320.1:11525643-11670643 GCA_034231615.1 Meghimatium bilineatum
GCATCAAATGTTACGTTAATCCACCTCCACATGAAATGTTACATTAATCCACCTCCACATCAAATGATACATTAATCTACCTCCACATCAAATGATACATTAATCTACCTCCACATCAAATATGACGTTAATCCATACCAACATCAAATGTTATATACCTCCATATCAAATGTTACATTTATCGACCTCCACATAAAATGTTACATTTATCCACCTCCGCATCAAATGTTACATTTATCCACCTCCACATGAGATGTTATATTTTATCCACATAAAGTTATATATATATATATAAAACTTTATATATATATATATATATATATATATATATATATATATATATATATATATATATATATATATATATATCATCTATTGTCATTTCCACTTGTTAAGCTTCGAGAGGGTTGAGGAGTTGCCTGTCTTTGACCATTAGGGTTGCTTGGCCATGGCTATCTTGTGTCTCATTAAGATGTCATTGATTGCTTCTACCCATCTCGTTATAGGTCTTGATTGTTCCATGTATCCCGATACCCTGCTGGTGTACTTACGAAGTGCAAGATGAGTTGGTTCCACTGAGGTTGATAAACCTCCTGGTTTACCTGTCTCTTGATGTAGTATTCGTTTGATAGTCAATTTATTTTCAGACATAATTTGTGTATGTCAGTATTTCCTGGAGACATGTATAGCTTTCCTCAAAACTCTCATTCCCAGCAACTGGATCTTCTTCAATAGTGTCTTTGTCAATGGTCTCTTCATCACTCAAATGATATTTCAGTTTATTGACATCTTGATAATCTATCAATGTTTATCTCGGAATGTTTCCTTGAAATTTGTCCCGTTATCTTCCTTTTACTTTGATTATTCTGAAAGCAGCAAAGGGGATATTCATATAGACGTCAGACAGAGATTTTTACTATTGCAACAAATAAACTGATACAAGTGAATAATACACCTCCGAGTTTCACCAAAATAATTTTTTTAAACTATCATTTGAGCCTGCATATTCCCAGTTACAATACATAAATGTGAATCTTGGACAATCACCAATAAATTGAGAAACAAAAATTACAGCATTTGAAACAAAATGTTATAGAAAACTATTAGTCAAATAACCACCAAAAGGGACTAAATATATACCCCAAACTGCATACCACCAACTACATACCACCAAGTGTATACCACCAACTGCATACCACCAACTGCATACCACCAACTGCATACCACCAACTGCATACCACCAACTGCATACCACCAGCTGCATACCACCACCAACTGCATACCACCAACTGCATACCACCAAGTGCATACCATTATTGCAAACAAGTAACAGTAAACCATAATTTAGCTTCCTATCGACTGGACAAACATGCAGGCATGCACCGAAACATAATCCCAATATCACGGGCACATCACATTCACCCGTTCTACATCAGAAGATTGGATGACATCCCATTATGTCGCATTCGCACGCGTATCTGTGACTGGCACGAGACGTCTTCTATAGAGTACTAATATCCCTATTCTGATGTGGGCCATCTGGGCTATAGCACGAACTCTGGTCGCACAGTGGACATTCTAATATTGGAAAATTATCTGGACACAGCAAATACATCGGTCATCAATGTCAAAATACTTTGATACAGCGTACAAGCTGTGAACACGAAATGACATGTGCTAAGAGCATGTACATTGAGGAGGTAGATAGTTTGCGTAGAGTTTGTTCCGACAATACTGTAGACATATACGTTTTCGTCATATATATGATTTTAACAGTTCTGTGCCATAGACATTTCGTTTGACTGTAGAGTTTGATGTAGTTTTAATAGGTTGCTGTTACTTTGTCACACACATACTTACAGTGATCTTTGCTGTTCGTATGTTTTTAAAAACAATTTTTTAAATATATTACGTTCGTTCTCACATTGCTGCAAACTAACAGGACATAGTCCGAAGAACGGAATGCGTTGTCATAGTTTACAGCTTTGCTGCGATATATGCACATTTCAGCCTGACTTCAGCATGTCTTCTGAGTCACTTTGGCCATACATGGGATGGAACAGTCAACTCTACGCCATGATCTTCGTAGTCGCCTCTTACGACATGCACTGAAGGTATATAGTGTTTCTATTCTTTACTCTTATTTGTAATTCAGGAATTTTTTTTCAAAATTGGATGTGTCTTTGGAAATACCAATTCCGAGTATATCGATTCTAGGCCATATTTTTCGAAAATAATGGTGGCACCTGAGTGTATCACAGAAGTCCTACATTCATCTCAGATGTAGCATGACTTGAACTGTTTTCTCGCCTCTGTATTGTCGGGGTCATAATAAGTAGCACATAACGGCGATGATGTTCCTTACCATGTACGTTTTAAGATGCGAATAAGGAGGTTCTGGTGTGGGGTTTGATGTCCCGTCCAACAGAGATGAAAGTGACCCAGTAGCCGTGATGAAGACGAATGTATGAGTTTGAAAGTAGCAGATATCGAAGCTAAGCTTCAATCAATGGTACAACGCATTATATTCAATGGATTACATTCTGTTAATCTGATGGAGTCTGAGAGAAAACACAGAAGAGGAAAAAGACATGATTTTTCTAACGAAAATTCGCCAAAGTATATCTGCTTTTGAATACTCTTGTTGTTGCGGTGACATATATAATGAGTGTGACATAGTTTGGTTTCGGTGACAGAAATAATGAGTGTGACATAATTTGTTACCTGCGAGAGAAATAGTGATTGTGACATCTATTTACCATAAGAAAACGGGAATAACGTCTATTTGCCATACGACAATTAGAAAAACATCTATTTACCATAAGACAGCGAGATAAACGTCATTTACCATCAGACAGCGGGATCAACGTCTATGTACCATAAGACAACGGGATCAACGTCTATGTACAATCAGCGTCCATCGGTGTAGAAATCTTTAGTATCGAGACGATTGTCATGGGAACAGCACTTGCACCATAGAATGGGGACGGAAAATCATGCAGCAAACGGGATTTGAACCAGGTCTGCCCTCATGGCAGCCACTCGCCTCGTAATTTGAGTCAACGAGTGCAATGATCTGACCATCCTTCGATTTCTAAAGAAATATAATCTACATATCAAACCGAATTACTCAGAGCTCACTTAAGTTTTACGACATGCTGTCACGATAACTACGGACACTTCCAGTATCTGTGGTAGAAATAACATCCTTGTGCAACGAGTCACTTTAACCAATCAGCGATTGACATGAGCAGCAGTGTGTGTTCATACTTCATGTAGCACCGATAACGTCAACACATCCTTACAAAATACCCAAAATTCATGTGAGGTAGTGTTACGAGCAATGTAAATGAACAGACATCGACTTTATATACACCTTGTAGTTATAATTATTATTGGAATGTAATCTGTAAGCATGGTTGTGGTTAGTGTTACCATAGCAGTTTTAGAAATAACCCCAGATCGCCCTGAAAAAAAATCCAGATACCTCCAGTTTAGTTAAGTGAAATGTACATCTTATGGTGATGTATGTCTCTTTCAACCAAAAACGCTAGTCCAATTTGGCTATAACAGATCTTTACAAACCATCAAGAAATAGTGGGGGTTGCAGTTCTGGTAATCCAATCACCATATCACATAGATATCTCCAGACTGTATACTTCAATATAGAGAAGACCAGTGCCGTAGTAAATAAAGCAAGTATACCTTCAATTTTCCATTAACTCTCGTTTGTCCGCTTCCGTGAGCGATTACATTTTTCCATGAGACTTTTGATGACTAAGAGTGGGTAATTCTGTACGCGTTTTTTTCCAAAATGTTTAGGATTTTCTTTAAATAAACATATTAAGGCACATTTGGCAAACATGAATCCAGACAATGGTTTAACCACAGAATTAGTTGGCAAACCCCAATTGTAGCATCGTATTTTTTTTTTAAAAAAAGCATATTGCGCCGTCTGACTAATATCCTTACAAAAATAATAAAAATATAACCTGAAATCCCAGAGTGTTAATACGTCCTTTTTGTCAATTACATTTGATACAATTTGTATCTATTTATTATATTTTGCATCATCTGAAAACGTCTTTGTTTTAATCATTCAAATTCACAATGTTGATATGACTTTCACAGACGGTGTATCATCTAGCTCGGCCAGAAATGACAATAGACAACAAAACATTGACCTTTCAAATACACAGCAACACGTGAGAAAATAGAAAACTTCGAAATGAACACAATTGTTTCCTTGGTTACCTTTCTGGTCGTAGCGTATGCAGGTGAAAGTCCTTGGAGACATGCATGAACTTTAGCACTGAACCAACAGCGACGAGACACGGATAGGATCTGCGTTCGTACATGCAAATGGAAATACAAGTATACTAATGGCCGACAATGCAAATACACTCGGAAAATGGCAGCCAGTATAGACGTGCTCCCAACACAAAATATGATCCATCTCATTAAACAGAATTACAATGGGGTGAGCTCAGGTCACGAGCGGGAAAACTAAACATACACTTTAACAAATGCGGAAACTCGACCAGGCAAACAAGGTCTTGAGACGGCTGTAGCTGGTAATACTAATTTCCCGAAACAATTTTGACAGGTGTCATCTTGAGAAAAATTGTTTGTAAGTGGGGATATCGATTGATCACTCTTAAAGTACGGAAAGAAACTTCGTGATTTTGAATATATTTAAAATAGAAAGGCGTCAAATATTTGCCGTAATGCAGTCAGTGACCTATTTTTCTAAAAGCCAGAATATAGCAAATGGTGATATAAAAGAGGTGAAGGTAGTTTATTGTGGTAGTAGCACAGAAGCGGAGCTGCTTGGATAACAAAGTTACAACGGCAAGATTGAAAGTAAACAATATTGAGGAAGATAGCGGTTCAAAATATTACCGGTAGATAGTTTAACACCGCGGAAAGCATCGATCTGGATGCACGGTAGTAAAGATAGTGAGTGGTGGAGATCTATGATTGACTAACCCAATCGGGAGGACACTTAAAGATGATGAAGCTGATGATAACGATGTTAATGCTGAGGACGGTGATGATAATGATTAGTATAGAGAACAATAAATGCAGCAACAACACTTGTTTAAATATTATACTATACATTTAACCATAGGTAGCATGGAATAAAATGCTTTCCAACTCTTGTTAAAATTATATGGAATAAATGACAGGAGATACATTTAGCAACAAAGACACACATAAATTGTAGAAAAAGTAAACAGACGATTCTATTGCCCTATGTTGTGGTAACATTCTGAATGAGACTAATTGTTGTCCATTTCAATCTGTTCTTCTTCTGTGGTCTTTCTCATAATTCTGCCACTCAGTTCGATGATCTTCCAAAAACATAGCCCCTTAAGCCGCAATTTACTTGGTAGTGATATATACCAAGTTTGTTCAATAAACAACCGGTCTCATTATTATGTCCGGAAAAACCATTACAGGTAAAGACACTGCTATTTGCCAGTACATTTGATGTACCAATGTGATGTCATTTCTGGACACAAAAAAAGGAATTTAGCGCTTGCGATGTATGGAACTTGTAAGTGAAGGTGACCTAGTTTGTCTTGCATTTGTTTGTTCGTTTGTTTAAGAACCCAGAGAATTGCAAGCGATTAGCTCTTACTTCTCATGTGCAGTGTGGTGGTTTTTCTGAACTATGTTTCATACCCAGGAAACTTCAGCTTTCAGCTTAGTGCAATTCCTATCGAAGGAGCGTTCTACTAAGAGAGGGTATATAATTGTATATTTGACATGCTACAAAGCATGTAAACTTGTAAACAGTTATATTTACATTTTACACTCTGTTTCTGGATTATACAGGTGGTGCGTTTGTAATGTGCTTCATTATATATTTCAATACTGTACTTCTCCTTTATTATTCGTTCGTTCTCTTAACTCCAGCAGAGTAGCAGGATATAGTACGTTCTCTAACTCCAGCAGAGTAGCAGGATATAGTACGTTCTCTAACTCCAGCAGAGTAGCAGGATATAGTACGTTCTCTAACTCCAGCAGAGTAGCAGGATATAGTGCGTTCTCTTAACTCCAGCAGAGTAGCAGGATATAGTGCGTTCTCTAACACCAGCAGAGTAGCAGGATATAGTGCGTTCTTTTAACTCCAGCAGAGTAGCAGAATGTAGTGCGTTCTGTGACAGATTGGAAGAATATAGTGTGTAGAACACAATACGTTGACTCACCATTTATATATTTGTTGAAATATCCAATATATGTGTGCGTATATATACATATATATATATATGCATACATATTTGGTGTGACACTCCAGTCTCAGCAAAGCTTCCTGATCATTTTAACCTTCAGTGGGGTTAGACAACCAACCTCCACTACTACACTTCCTTAATCGCATCTTAGGATATGCATGATAGATAACTGTGGTGCTAGTATTTGCTTCTCTTTCGAGTCATTGAAACACTTCTATACATGTAACACATCCATTATGCTTCACTATTAAGAGACTAGTACCTAATCAACCATTAATTCGCCCTGTCTTACAATTCAAAAAATGATCAAAAGACGTAGAAAATGGACTTCACTGTAATCGAGTTACCCCCCCCCCCCCCACATGGGTTCTCCCTAAAAAATATATTTTATAAACATGACGTCGGGAGCTGAATACGTACCGCGACCTCCTGAGCATAAAACGAACGGTTTACTCCCTACGCAGGAAATATGTCCTTATCTTAGATCAACCTTATCTTATTTCCCATATCGCTTTCCTTTATTGCTTCTCATACTTCTCTATTAGCAATACTCTTTTATTTTTGTTCGTTTTTGTCCCGATGAAGGCTTTTTAGTCGAAACGTCTATTATGTCTGTTGATGCCGTTAGTGTGGTTTCTATTCTGCTCGAACACTCATTAATTATATCTCCCCCCCTCTTAGAGGAACCGCATTATACTACACCCAGTGCCGGCCCTAACAATTGAGGGGCCCAATGCGAAACGGATTGCACGGGGCCCAGTCTGGATAGGGAAGAGGATAATAAAATAAATTATAATACAAATTTATGGGCCTATGAAGTGCGGGGCCCACTGCGGCCGTATAGGTTGCAATGGCATAAGACCGGCCCTGACTACACTTAACTGTGATGTTTCTCTATAAAGGTAATATTTTATTTTAATATTTTTCTCTGTATAAATCTGGCTGTTTATAGTAAATTACTAACCATTGTCATATAATGTTCACGAAGCTACTTAAAGGGTTTCTATATTTTATCAGTTTATGGAGTAGGAGCTCATAATTCTGACAGGAGGCTTGGTCCCCATTACACATGTCGAAGGTGAGTGGTTAACGTAGTCAATCTTAAACTATGGTGTCGTGTTTCATGGATTATACTTCTTGTATTACGACTGACAGGAGGTTATCTGCTTTTACTCACATGACTGAGAGATCCTCCAGGTCAATCGCAGAACAAACAAAATCTAGAACCTCAACTGAAGAGAACCGAGCTAAAACAAGATGGAATGACAGTGCATCAAAGAACATTAGAATAAAATGAATATCGCTGATGACAGCAGTATTTATTGGCCAAAAGGCAATTAGAGCTTTTAATCAGGTGCAAGATTATGCCCTCAGATGAGAAAGCTTTGTCGTGTTCAAGCCAGGAATAAATAAGACAGTGTTATTCCTAAACAAATAGAAGCTACCAGATCGAGAGCTCATGGAAGGTACAACCAACAATCTAAATTTAGAGAAATGAAAGGTAATTAGACAGTAGAACGCAAGAAGCTACACAGGATATACTTAGAAACACTATATCAACTTTATTTTTGTATGTAAAACTTCAGATACAAAGAGCTGAGAGTAGTTATTCATTGTACGAGAGATGTTTGTAGAATATCCTAATTTAGAACTTAGCCCAGAGATGTTTGTAGAATATCCTAATTTAGAACTTTGCGATCAACGCAACATTTTTTAACTGTTGTGATTTTCTAGATAAGTGGTTCTCAACTGGGAAGGGGGTAGGGTTTTTTATGGTTAAGGGGGACTACGGATGCAAACTTGTAGGATTTTTATTTTAAAAACCCCACAAAAATACTAGCACTCAAAAAGAAAATTAGGAAATACTGCGATGCCGATCGCATTAGATGTTGTGATTAATGTACATTATGAATGAACCTGACAACCAATCGGAGCAATGATAATTTATTGTACCAACCAACCAGAGTTAGATTAACTGTCTTTATGAAGTAACGACACATCTTATCATATGCACGTTCATTCATTTCCATTCACTGCATCTGATGGTGTGACCATGGTAGATGCTTCCAAAAATCCTATCGCTACGCTCGTTCTGGTTACGAGATAAGTAGCCTCTTAATTTTTTATTTATTTAAAATTGTGTTTTATTTCATCATCTCATCCCTTACTACACCCTTCTCATCGTAATCAGTCTCTAGCCCCCACCCCCTACCAAAATCCTCTCGTCATGCTATGTTGTCTCCTCTTATATTGCTGAATCGCCCGTGTGTTGCCGGGGCTCGAAAGGGGAGCAAAGAATAGCAACACTATTTACCTTCCACGCATGTCGTAAAAGGCGACTAAGGGGGTTGTGGGATGGAATTGGCTGTCCCATCCCATATAGGGTCAGTGACCCAGAGCCATACTGAAGTCGGATGTATCAGGCCGAAAAGCGCAGATATCGCAGCAATGCTGTAAACCATGACACAACGCATTCCGTTCTCTAGACTACATCCTGCTAATCTGCAGGAGTTTGAGAACGAACGCAGAAGACGAAGAAGAAGATATTGCTGAACAGTTCAAGTTTTTATCCTTCCGTTTCCCACGATGTTTCATACCACGCCGTAACTCCCTCCTACCATCGTCACACCATATATTCTTTCTTACGTAAAGCATATTGTTTTTTCTTTCTGTCGTCTTCCGTCCTGATGTTGGCTATTTAGTCGAAACGTCGTCCGTCGCTGTCTCGTTATTATCACGTTTGTTTATATTTTTGTAACACGTATAACTATTTCCGATTTCTTGTACATTGCCATGTGTTACCCCATCTCCCTCATTACCATTATCGGGCTGTTTCACCGGAGTTTTATCCCTTTCTGAACGGGCCAGTTGCAAAATTGAATGCATCAGGAATTGAACCGTAGTCATCTGTTCCAAGAAGTCGTCTTAGACGCTCTGAAAATCTCTGCCACGGCACAAGATTAAAGCTATCGATTTTATTATCATTAATATGCAGGATATTTAGCAGCCATGGTCACTCTGTCAGTCCTGGCCAGGAGACACAGTTGGATAATATGTTACGTCATTGAAAACTTGAGGATTCGTATAATTACAGAGTAATTATGGAGTGACAGACATACAATGGCGTAGCGAGAGGGGCGGAGGTGCGAACCGCCCAGGGCGGCATCGTCGGGATGGCGGCAAATTTATTTTCGTCCAGTCTTTCACAATCACTGACATATTTTTCTAATGTCACAAGGGCGGAAAATTATGATTCCGTCCCGGGCGCCATTGACCCACGCTACGCCACTTCAGCCATATGGGAAGAACTTGTACAATGACGCCAATCCTCTACTATTTTAGCCTTAGTTGCTGACAAAGAATACAATCTGATATGATACAACTAAATGGTGAGTCAGGAAGTAAAGGTAATCCTTTTTTAGGGAGTAAAGGTAATCCTTATTTAGTTTAGATATAATCTGTCAACCCTGTTATACACACAAACATCTAGAAAGCTATAAAGTATGGATTCTCAATCTTGTGAGACTTCGAGCACCGCTGACATGTAATACTGAGTGTGTGAGCACCATAATATATAATATGAAATACATAATAAAAATAAATTAAATTTTTGTGTTATATAACCTTCTTAACTGCACTGTAACACTCCGCTCGCCCTTTGTCCATTAATCGTGAATAATAGCAATATTTGTTTCAGTTTGAACAACAAATAGGGAATTGTAAGATTAGGGTTGGGGTTAGGGTATACATGATCGCTAGTGTTCGTGAGCACTTCTTAACTGGCATGCAGCGAGCATCACATGTTATTAGGAGAGCACCAATGTGCTTTGCGAGCACCAGATTGAGGACGCCTGCTCTAATGAGACACAAATTTAACTCCGATGACGATGGCAGGGCAGCGGTGAAAAAATGACTCACTGAGCATACAAAGTCCTTCGTACTGTGTGGAATTCATTGTCTACCAATGCAGTGGGATGGGTGTTTGAATGTCTATGGTGACTTCTTCTCCTCTTCTAACGAGTACAGGTACATACGTGTTCCCACGTAAATGTTTTACTTAATTTTACACAATTGCAGATGTACCTTTCATAATTGTGTAATAAACCCAATTGGAGGGGTGTAATTTGAGCAGTCCTAAAATGTACATTCTCCTGTATCACAGCAGTCAGTTGTCAACATTAGAAAAAAGAACAGAAAAAAAGGTAAAGCAACGCATATCCCTATAAAAAAAAATAGCAGGTGCCATACGAAGAGAAAACTACACTATATTGAAATGATGTACATAGGAATTGTTAGAACAGCAGAAGTCAAATACGCCTTCTGGGTCGTGTTGTCGATTATTGTCGTGATTTTAGTTGGTCACTATTAGTATACTTTGCGTCAGCTGTTAACGCCAACCATCGATATGCCGACCATCGAAAAATCAAAACCATGACAAAAGAGGCCTGTTTGCAATCTGTTGGTATGTCTTCTATTGGCATAAGCCACGTATGTGCGAAGAACAATGAAGAAGGTTATCTATCAGAGTTGCCTCTATTTGTCGCCCTTGAACACACTGTTTCAAGTATGGCTAGAAAATGCATGGGCTTTGTGGTTACCGAAGCCTTCTCCAGAATAGACGTGTTGATCTCATACAGCGTCATTTATCTTGACCTATCCAATTTCCTCCTGGTTTTTCATTGGTTGGAGACACGAAGTATACTCAAAGTAACCAATGATCATTCACAACAGCGAAGATGAGTGACGCTGTGTGAGATAGCACGGGTGCCGATTCTGGGAAATGACTTCGTATTGCTATAAGAGAAATATCGGGGATGTCATTTGATAACCGACTGTTTTTATGACGCTATCACGTCATTTTGTTTATGGATATCCGTGCTATACATCATATGAGATCATATACTCTACGGAAACATGGGCTGTGTATAAACGTCATGTAAGGAAACTCAATCATTTTCACACAACTTGTCTCAGAAAAGTTATGAACATCAGATGGCAAGACAAGATTCTAGATACCACTGTCTTTGACAGATCTGGTATCCCCAGCATTGACAAAATCCGGATGCAGACACAGATTCGTTGGGCAGGTCATTTGGTGTGTATATCAGACTGTCGCCTGCTAAAGATACGTCTCTATGGTGAGCTGGAGAAGGGTAAACGATCTCAAGGTGGCCAGAAGAAATGCTACGGGACTCGTTACAGACCTCACTGATAGCGTTTAAAATAGACCAAGATACATGAGAAGAACTTGTATAAAATAGATCTATATGGCGCTCTACAGTAAAAAAAAGACCGCACCATCTGGTGAACAGAGGACAAATGCTGCAGCCCAACAGCGGAGAGTAGCTAGAAAGTCACGGATAGACCAAAATCCGCCTACAGTCGTCATTCCATGTACGAACTGTCCAAGAATAATTACAGCTCGAACAGGGCTCATTTGCCATCTACGAACTATGCATGGTCATAATTCTAACTGAATTTTCAATAGTGGATGTAAAAATGGTCATCATGACTTGTGATGGATGAACACACACGTGGTCGCCGACACACATAAGGACTATTGACTAATTGGAAAACAGCTTTATAAAAGGACTCATTTTGGTTTACCCCTGATTTTTTTGGGCGGTTAACACAAAGTATGAACATAGTGACCAATTAAAACCAAAGGGAAACTCAAGTGAATAATTGTATACGGTTGATTTCCAATTGGCCATATAAATATATATATATATATATATATATATATATATATATATATATATATATATATATATATATATATCGACGGTCACGTCTCAGTACCTATAGGGAGACCGGCGGAAATAAGAAGACCTCTGTACAGAATTAATTAGAATTTAATTCGTTAGGTTTTCGAATATTGTCGTGTTTTTCTTTGATCACTATTAATATAATTTGAGTCACATGTCAAAAATAACTAAGGCCGATCCAATGAGAATCACGGAAATAGTCAAAGTCAATCTCTCAAGTCATGTTTACATTTTCTGTACACATGTCTTTATATAGAAAACCGGACATGGTGTATACCCACTAATATTGTTTAGGTTAAAGTTCACGTAACCCTGTCACACCAACCTCAGTAATCTCCTACGTCACCCAGTATATCTCAGAAGAACGTTTCGTTGTTTATCTCTACGCAAAGTTTATAGAGCTGTCCAGAAGCATAGACTGAGATATCGTAACCGGTGTTTGGAATTTACCAAAAATGAATTGTTTTCTTTAGAGTCGACCTCACAAATAGTTGCCCTCGGGCAGGGCATCCTGGTAGGCGGCTGAAATATCTCTCATCTTAATCATAAATAACGACAAACGTGAGCAGTTGAACAAGTAAACACAATTACAAGGCCGCGGGATATCACTGGCTCAGTTATCACAGAGGTAATTTAATACAATTGTGGATAGACCCTGAATCATACCACATACTGAAAGAGAAATGTAGTATCAGTTCCCTGGTATGAATAAAGGAAGAGAGTACGGTCTAATGTAGATAAGATACCTTATTCTAGTAAAGTAGACATCAGAAACACACAAGTTTTAATATCGGTTTGTAATATGTCAAACAGGTACGAATTAAAAAAAATTAGCATGCATGTATTTATAAACATTCCCAAAACACTATGAAAATGTATGTTTTAATATTGAGAATTGTGCAACAGTGGACTAAACCCAGAGACTGCAGAACACATTCTTCATGCCTGCCAACTCTACAAAGACGAGAGGGAGAAAATATGGTCTACTAAGACGGCACTGCTTCCAGACTTGAGGGGTCCCAAGGATGACCTGAAGCGACTCACGCAATTCATTGAAGCTATTGGTGCTGTAACCTGATATCTGACTGAAGAACGATGAAGAAGAAGAATATTGCAAATACAGGTACGCCTACAGGTGGCGAATAGCGGAAAAGGCTCTAAATATAGTGGTCAGCTGAGATATAAGTCAAGATTTATCTGGACGAATAAGCATTCGCGGACCGAACCGGTTTTGCTGCCTGCTAGGACGGGGTAGGATACCTGGCGATGCTGAAATCTCTATTGAAATACTCCATGTGCATAGCGATGGGCAGTATCAAGTGAGTGCGAGCGGCTTTAACCCATGTTGCTGGCATGGGGTTAATTTAATCCTAAATCACCATCCCTGATTGGGTGGTGACTTAGAGCACGATACCTAGATTACAAAGGTAGGATAATAGATCCTTGACATAAACGTATCCTAGGAGAGTCGAACTCTGATCATTCACTTCCTGACAACCGGACAGATCGTGCTCGTTAACGCTGGTAGACAAGATGTCTAGGAAAAGAAAAACTTCAAAATTAAACCTCTACTGCACCGTGGACAATACTTGCATGGGTAAGGGCTAGGGAAATACACCCTGACTCTAAGTAAGACGACAGAGAGACACTAGACAGTAAAGTTCAAAATAGACCAGCAAGGGCGTAACTGTCAAGGCTGAAAACCACAGTGCCTCGTATGTACGTCATATGTCAACATTGACAATATACTACAAACACGCACGATTAGATAAAACTTTATAAACACATTAGTCTGAACATTTATAAAAGAATTCTGAACACTGGAGTATGAACATTGAAAATACATTACAAATATGCAAGTATTAACATAGAAAAACACCACAAAAATGTATGTATTAACATTAACGAAACAGATTAAACATGTATGTATTAATATTGATAAAAATATTACAAACATGCACATCTTGAGATTGAAAAAATTCATGCACGTATGTATTAACATTGACAGAGCGTTAGGAACGTGTAGGAATTATAATTAACAATACACTTCACATACGTATTAACATTAACAAAACATTACAAATATGTTTATATTAACAAAACATTACAAACATGCATGAATTATGTATATAAAACACTACAAATGCGCGTGTATTAACATATGAGTCTTATAGTAACACATATTTGGGACAAAGTAGAATTTGGGACATTACAAGTGCTGACTAGACTTAACAATGACCCGCGGCAATATAAAACATACTGACTCAAGCTTTCTTAATGATTCATTTGAATATTCCCGTGATTTTCATTGATCATTGTGATGACACTTTGTATGACACACAATGAAAATCTAGGGAATAGTCAAACGACTCATTTTAAAAGGCTGGATTCCCGATTAACCAGTAGGTCATACATTTCAGACGGGGTTGACTTGGCTCGTTATCCTTGGTTCACTTATATGATATAAATATATATATAAAACAAACCGTAACCGATCTCCTATATAAAACCTGCTAGCTCATTGAAAACAAGCTTTCCAAAGGGACACATCTGACTTTTCATTATTGGCAGATGGGTCAGCATCTGACAGACAAATGATGAACTGGTTGATGGAGACAGGACATCCTGCACTACTGGTAGGACGTGATGAAACATGGGGTTTATATTTGTGAAACTGTGTAAACCTAGGCGGTACAGGTATGTGATGTAATATGGGGTTTATATTCATGAAACTTTGTAACCCACGGTGGTACAGGCATGTGATGAAACGTTTTTTTATCACAAAAGTTTTTCTTCAAAGTATGGTGGTGGTGGGAAAAACTAAGTGATCAGAAGGAGACATGAATATATATTATAAAGGACTGGGCAATGTGTGAAGCTTCTAAACTCATCACGATGGTATATGATAGCGATGTGTGTTGAACTTCCTGCATGAAATTTCTCAATGTGACACCACTACGACCCTGACGTGTTGCGTTTTATTATTATTATTATTATTATTAATAATACTATTTCTATTATTATTATAATTATTATTATTATTATTTATATTATTATTATTATTACTATTCCTATTATTATTATTATTATTATTATTATTATTATTACTATTTCTATTATTATTATTATTATTATTATTATTTATATTATTATTATTATTATTATTATTATTATTATTATTATTATTATTATTATTATTATTATCAAATCAAAAATACATCATATTCCTACCAAACAATAACATCAGTTTCATAACATAGAGTCTGGATTTTCCTGCTTGTTTATTCCTTCTTGAACCCATCTAGTGTACACATTTATACAAATATACTCCCATAATTCAGTTAGACTGTCAATTTTTAGACAACTTTCTTCTCGATTATATAACACAGCAAATTTACTAAATTACAGCTCAGAGACAGGTGCATGTTCTATCTTGAAGGGTACATTGATTTGTTGATTGTATAGACATAGAGGCAACCACTTAAACTGCATCGTCTGGAAGATAAGTGCAACTGTATCACATTTCGGACGATTATACTACACGTGAAGCTGTAATCTAAATTCATGAAACTATAATGAACATCTTCTCGTGTAAATGATTAGAAAGAACACTTTACAAAATGCGTTAGCGTATTCTAATTATCTATAATATAATAGATATGTTCTGTCAGTCTCTCCGGAAGACTCTATAAATATCGCTTTTACGTTAGGGAATTACGTGCGACATCCAATCAAAAACGATTCGTGTCGTGACGTTATTGAAAGAAGACGACATTATTGTATAAAAATGTTATAGATGCGCTTAAAGGTAAACGTCTGTATCGGCTTGTAGTTAAAGTTTCATAAAATACATCATATTTAAAATATATATATATATATATAATTTTCTTCAAATGATGGATGCAGATTATCCAATCGCAAGAAAGCGCCAAAAAAAAATATAAAAAAAATAGCGAAAAGCTAGATGGTTGAGTCGTTAGTCAAGAGTCACTCGCTTGGATTCGTGCAGAGCATAGACATAGAATTGAAAGAGAGATACAAAGAATTGATCAAGAAACCCTTCAATAAAGACAAACACGATTTGCTGAGGATGCTGAGTTGCATCGCCATCGAGCTAAGCTACTATTACCAGAGCAAAGATTATCTATCTTTCTGTCTGTCTTCCTGTCTGTCTGTCTGTCCGTCATCCATCCATATTCACCCATCGTCTCAGTATAGGTTGCAGGATTAAATGTCGATCGGTTTTGAAGCTATGTAATGTTTGGTCGCTTGATATGCAGCAATACTGTCTTTCTTTTCTTCTTTTCGCTTTAAACCCTTTTATGCCTTACATTGTCAGGGGTAGAGGAGTTCTATGTAGATGGTTCTTTTTGTGTGCTTCATATATATTTTCGTTGACACTGTTATTTCTGTAATCCATCGTTTGCAATGTCTACTCCTGGATTTGTATTCAAAGTGTTTGCATATATATTTTTTTTTTAGGAGCATTGTCTGATGGTAGTTTGGAAACATGCGAAAACCACTTAATCTGTTGTCTTCTGATATAATCCAGTATTGCATTGTGTTTGTTAGTCCTCTGATGTTTTCATTCCTGATTCTATTTCTTAATGTTACTCCGAGGATTCGACGTAAGCAAGTCAGTTCTTTTGTAAGAAGTTTTTAAGAGTACTATTGTGGCATCTCAAAACGTTGGTAACTCCTTCAATCCACCTTCTTCGTTGTCTTCTTCTGCTTCTTATTGCTTCTAATCTCATTTTGTATGCTCTTGCTGCTGGTCAATATTGGCACATTCGTATTAAGTGGACGAATCGCTTCAATCGGAGGGCTTTCTCTAGTACTAACTAGCTATGATATCATGTAAGCGAGAGCATTAATAACTTTTGGTGTGATATATGATGTTATTTCATGAATATGAAAAATATCTTAGAGAAATCACCTCATAGAAAGTAAGAGAAGTTGCTAGAAATTTCTGCGCATAGCAAACAATCAAAGTCACAACATGAGGATGAGGATGAATCTGTGGGTCTCACCAATGGCTCACTAGACAACCACCCATGCAACAGACAACCTTAGTAGATGACATGCTTATATATTGAGGTTATCCTCTTAAAGACGCTTCATGGCATGTCATCTATACAATCCCGTAGTCGTAACCTTCGATAACAGTTACCATGTTGTTCCGACAGGCCGACGTTGTGCTTTAACTAGTTACGGGCACGACGTGGGTGGGCGGAACAACAAAGAAACCTATCGCAAGAGCAATAGTTGTGCCCTGATGTCGACGTCTGTTTCGGCGACATTGGACTCGAAACACCATCGAGTCGAATGGCTGCTGGAACAGAGGGCGGAGCAATTATGGGACTGTCCCAAGTGCTGTGAGGCCAGTTTTCTAATCAATAATCAAGAAGAAATCACAACAACAACAACAAAAATTTAAAAGACAGTTTTGAGCAATTGTACGCCAGAGAGTAATAATATTGTTTACTATAATATCAAAACATATGACTTCAAACACAGAAGAATTTTAATTATATCTTAATATCCGATTTCAGTGCCCTATGAGTGACGCCCGGGATAACATTCCCTGCACCAAAATCCTTTGCATAAAACGGCGCGGACATTATTAAAGAAGTAAACTGTGCTGACATGGTGAAATATTAAGCCAAGTGTATAGCTTATCTACCTGGTCTGTGCTGCGGTTTATAAAGAGAAACTGAACTTAATGTAATCAATATAACGCAAACTCTTATGAATAATTGGCACATTCCAAAGCTGAGTGGAAGTGGCCGGGAGTCATTATTGTAGAAAACACTTCATGCTGAAATAAATCAAGCTAAGATGCGGATCACCGTTTAGCGCCGTAGCTTCTCCTGGACAAGGGGAGGAAACTGGGACAGTACAAATAAATTGAAATGGAAGGGGATGTAATAACGTAAATATATCACAGGAGGGAATAAGTGGGGATAAATTACAATTGAATAATGGATATTAGTGGTTTTCATTCAGTGTGGCCCATGGCTAAGCGATTAGAGCGTTAGCCTCACACCCGGTAAGGACTGGATCTTTTTTTTTGTCGGAGTGTAAATTAATAAACTGACCCTGAACATGACGTGGCGACAGAAGGGCATGCGACCTTTATCACACAAGTAACTCGAATACTCGCTGTAACACCCTATTTATCTATCTATTATATGCTGTGAGGCGTCACAGGAATGAATGACGATAGGTTTTTGAACTACTGCACGTCTGGTGAAGAATGTATGGCAGCGTCATGAATGGATGAAGAATGTATGGCAGCGTCATGAATGGATGAAGAATGTATGGCAGCGTCATGAGTGGATGAAGAATTTATGGCTGCGTCATAAATGGATGAAGAATGTATGGCAGCGTAAGATGTGGATGAAGAATGTATGGCAGCGTAAGAAGTGGATGAAGAATGTATGGCAGCGTCACGAGTGGATGAAGAATGTATGGCAGCGTCATGAGTGTATGAAGAATGGATGACAGCGTCATGAGTGTATGAAGACTGGATGACAGCGTCATGAGTGTATGAAGAATGGATGACAACGTCATGAATGTATGAAGAATGGATGGCAGCGTCATGAGTGGATGAAGAATGGATGGCAGCGTCATGAGTGGATGAGAAATGGATAGCAGCGTCATAAGTGCATGAAGAATGGATAGCGGCATCATGGGTGTATGAAGAATGGATGGCAGCGTCATGAGTGGATGTAGAATATTGCGGATAACACCTCCAATGAAATACGTCGATATGTTTCCCTAGACAAGATGGAGTTCAGCGTAATAAGAGAGCCGGCAGACTGTCGCCAAAAGCAGGACAAATAACATTTGTAATGAGGGTGCCTCAAAATGGTAATGAGATAACAAATGATATATGCTGGTTCGATGTAGATGCCGCATGAAGCAGAAGAGGACTAAATATACATTTGAAAGAAAAGGAACCTAGAAATTGCACAAATTGATATATTGCATACACATTTTCAATAGAAACCTATAGAAATTAGAATATGGCAAAGTAAAACTTTGATCTAGCATTAATCTAACATTAATCTAACATTAATCTAACGAATCTAAAAATGAACTAAAATTAATCGAATATTAATCAAACATTGATCTAGCATCGATCTCCCATTAATCTAGAATTATGCTGACAATTATCTAACAATGATCTAATAATGATCTATACGTGATCTAACAATGATCTAACATTGATCGAGTAATGATCTAATATTGATTTAACAATGATCAACAATGATCTAACATTAATGTAATATTGATTTAATTACGAGTATATACAAAAACATACAAGAGTATATATTTGTGTCTCAGAGATAAGCAGCATATTTAGATCGATGGGTGCAAATCAGCTTTTCTCGTGAGGAAAGGAGCCAAATACCATTATTTTAAGTCCATTGTAGTACATGCAAGTGTTTTTTGAGCACACGTGCCAGTGAATTAGTAAGAGCAAGACAAGCCAGTGAAAATTGTAACAGCATGACGAGCCAGTGAAAATTGTAACAGCACTGGACGTGGCTATCGACAGTCTGACGTTCAGTCACGGGCTGGATTTACTCAGTGTGTCTTATTAGCTTACCCCTGTAAGCTACAGAAAAACAAAGAGGATTGTTCTAGAGTTTAATAAATACGAACCAGACCTATGTACTTATTATTTCTCTTTAATATTCGGTGATGCCAGATCTAGGTACTTATCACTTCCCTTTAGATGTACTGGGAGTACTGTACTATTTATCTGGCGTTGACTACTCCAGAAACTATATTTACTTGCTTAGTTCCTGTTAATTGAGTGCCAGGAGTTGCCATTATTGAAATGATCTTCGATTAGGATATTATTTAGGTCAGTAGTTCTCAAACAAATTTTGCTTGTGGCCATCTTACAAGAGGATCATCTTTCCATGGTACAATGATCTAAAACATCTCTTCATTTTCATTCGATGTACATTTTTTTATGCATACTGAAATCTGTTTATCGATTTTTTTAAAATGATGTAAGTCTCTCAATTGTTTTACTATATTTGTCTATGTGGTTTTAGAATTTTGTCCTCCCGTAGCCGACGTAGACAAGTTTATAGACCAACAACTGTCCATTTTTCTTCGTGACGACTAAAACATAGACGCCCTGGTACGCTGGTGAAAATACGGTTCTGTTTGGGGACAACTGATTCAGGTGACACGTGGTCTTAAATTAAACTCGTATATACTTACACGCATGTTTATTTTTATATCTGATGTATGTGTGTACATGGTTGTGTATTAGTGCATGAGTATGGGTATAACTGTATAAGAAAGAAAGCAATAAAGTGTGTGTGTATGCTCTGTGACAATATGTACATATGTGTGATAAACTGTACACGATCATGCTATAGTTAATGCCTTGTAACAGCTCCTCAAAACGTCTGAAGTATTCAGGTAGTATTTTGAGTTTTCAGGTAATAATTGAAGTTTTCAGGTAATATATGAAGATATCCTGCATTCAGGTAATACAACACATTTTCCGATAATATCACATGCTTTCAAGAAACATCAATTCTTTAACACGTCTTCATGTAGTAATGGGAGTGTTCATGTAATATTTGAAGTCTTCAGGTAATATTTGAAGTCTTCAGGTAATATTTGAAGTCTTCAGGTAATATTTGAAGTATTCAGGTAATATTTGAAGTCTTCATGTAATATTTGAAGTCTTCAGGTAATATTTAAAGTCTTCATGAAATATAATGTATTCAGGTAATATAACACATTCTCTGATAATAACACATGCTTTAAAAAAGCATCAATTTTTTCAGGAAATATCACGTCTTCAGGAAATATCACGTATTCAGGGAATATCAGGACTTCGGGTAATATAGATTTTCAGGTAATATCACATCTTCTGGTAATATGAACTGATCAGATAATTTCACATATATTCACATATCAAGTCTTCATCTTCTTCTTCTAATTCTTCTTGTTCGCAGTTTGACATGTCTACACAGCAAGTCATGTTTTCTTAATAAATGCTACTGTATTTGAAAGCTCATCAGTGCTCCCATACATCTTTCTGTGGATATTCATCTCTCTGGGCCAGTGTTCCTTCCTTAACTGGTCTTCACGTAAGTCTTCATGTAATATCACATGTCTTCAGAATATATATCACGATTTCAGAAAACATTTAAAGTAGTCAAAACACCTCTCTTTTTCATTTAACATCTCATTCTCAAGGTAATAACACATCTTCAGGTAACATGCAATAACTGATCCACAGGTAAGATCTCAGGATTTCAGGTAATATCAGAAATAATAGTATAACATATTGTTTGCTTAGAAAACGTATCGCGTCGTCAGGTAATAACAAAGTTGTAGCATACAATTTTAAAATAAAGGCGTACGAGTTTGTATTTAAGTGTGCTCTCTCGTAAAATTCTATATATAAATGTCTGAACAAGTGTGTATTTCAGTTGATTCTCTCATACAATTATACAGATAAAATGACTTAGCGAGTGTGTGCTTCAGTTCGCTCGCTTGTAAAATTATATCTATTCACTAAACCCTTTGTTGCCTTTAAGCGTCAGGGGTAGAAGAGTTTTTTTGGAGATGGCCCTATTGTGTGCTGAGTATATTGTGGAATTTATCGCCTCTTTTATTTCAGTGGTCCATTATTTTCGTGGTCGGCCTCTAGGTCTGCCTTCACTGTATCTTTGTAGCATAGCTTGCTGCGGTATGATGTCTGATGGTAGTCTGCTAATGTGTGCAAACCACTGTATTTGTTGTCTCTTAATATATTCCAAGATTGGAGTGGTATTGGTTCTTTGTCTAATGTCTTCATTTCTCACTCTTAACGATATTCCTAGGATTCTGCGCAAGCATGCCATTTCAGCTTATTACTAGTAGTCGTCACCAGAATACACTTCATTTTACTACGAGCCATTGTGTTCTCACTGACGATGTGCTAATCCCGTCTCAGTGTTGTATCAGGAAACTCACATACACACTACACCGCGATCTCTAACTAACACATACAGAAAGAAACCACATATCCCATGCGAATAGTACTGAACATCCATTTGTGGTCACAAGAAATAACACAGCTGTTACTTCGCCCCATGTTACCGGAAGTCGTACAATTATATAGACAAATTACAGAACTAATGTGTGTTTCAGTTCGCTACCTCATACAATTATATATATATATATATATATATATATATATATATATATATATATATATATATATATATATATATATATATATATATATATATATATATATATATATATATATATGTCTGAGCGAGTGTATGTTTGAGTTCACTCTATAATACTATTCTATAGATAAATGACAGAGCGAGTGTTTATTTCAGTTCACATACAATTTTATAGATGACATGACTGAGCTAGCGCTTATTTCAGTTCACTCTCTCATATAATGTTGAATATTTTTCTGTTATCGTCTATGAAAAAATATGATAGCTCTGTTGATGTATCCGCTATAACTGGATGACATCTTAGATGGAGCATTGACGATAGGAGACTGAGAAGTATATATTATCATACGGACATTAAATATTTAGCTCTAGTTGAAACTTAAAACTGGATCAATCAAATCATATCATAAAACCGGTAACCCTTCATTGTCGTAGGGGTACCACATTGGATGCTTCCGATCACAGAGTCATTCAGCGAATTCTATCCTCAGCGATGCGGATTAGTGTGGAAATATCTTGCCATGTCCACTCCATGAAGTTGTCTGTCCATGCCTTTATATGTCCTCCTCTGCTTTTTCCACCCACGACAGTTCCCTGCAGTATTGTTTTTTTGTCAAGGAATCGTGCACTGCATACATGTCCGAACCATGCCGAACTATTGAAAGCAAAGGCTCCTGAACACCTGCACACATCTCTACTTTTTTGTTACATAAACATTGGTCTATGTTCACTATAGGAAATTCATCGAATTCGTCTGTGGTCTTCTCTCCATGTCCACAGTGAGTGTCCAAATTTTACAACCATACAGCACAACAGATGGAACCAGCGACTTATACAGTTTGATTTTAGCTGCATCGATACTTGGAACTGAGTAATGAAGTTGATAATAGCTGCAGCGATACTTGGAACTGAGTAATGAAGTTGATAATAGCTGCAGCGATACTTGGAACTGAGTAATGAAGTTGATAATAGCTGCAGCGATACTTGGAACTGCGTAATGCAGTTTTGCTAATCACTGGCAACACACATGATAACACACCACATATATATTCTAAAATAGTTCAGAAACGTAATAATTACACCTTGTGTGTTATGTTGTGATCGTGATACAAGTATTTTGGTCGAAACGTCGATTTCTATGTGCTATTATGTGCGTTACGAGCGATTAGCAAAACTTTATTACACTGTTCCAAGTTTCGTGTATTTATATTTGATATTTCTGGCGTAAATCTGCTACTCTGGCAAACATACAACACGAATACTTCACATAAACTCAGTTGTCACAGCCTGTGTCAAGGAACACTTCTTAGAGAATGCTATTAAAGAGCCATCACTTAACAATGCCAAGACACAAAAGGCGAGAAGAGCAGCGATCATTAGTTTACGTTCAGTATCTGAAGCAAACTGGAATACATTTCTCAATATAAACGTGGTAAAGACGATTTCAATCTTCTTCATTTATGAATAAGCAAAGCAAGCTGAGTAGGAGTTCGAATTTCACTTTAACGTTGTGTCTGGGTTCTCTGTAAGTGGGGATTGTTTAATGATGTAAGCATAAATAAGGGGACAATGAAAGGGAAGTGTGCGGGAAGAGTTAATGTCGAATTTAAGAATGTTAAAATGCATGAAGGTCGACATATTTCTGCACACATTTGATAGTGCAATAATATGTGTGTTGCAAAGCGATTCGGTGCTGCTAGAACATACCTGGTTCAATTCCCGTCAGTTGTAAGAATTATTGTTATTTATTGTCATGCTTCCTACTTGAATTTACTTGTATACAGATGACAACCAAGAAGAAGGTGGATTGAAGGAGTTACCAACATTCTGAGACATCATAATATTTCTGCATACCAAACGTGCCATAACCCGAAAATCGAACGTTATTCACTCCCGTGACGCCTTACAGCAAAAGCACAAACAAAACAATACATAGATATACATTAACTTGTATCAACATTTTAACACTTATAAGAGACCTGAACCTCCAATTCCCCCTGCCCCCCAGGGGTCCCTTGAATCATTGATAAATCCCAGCATAATGAACGTAAATACCAACAAGATAAAGAATGTGTATGTTGTTTTGACAGAGGAAAAACAACATTTCAATCTATAAACACGATCTATTTATTATTTCCTTTATTAATCTTCTTTGGAATGATGTGTTTGCTTCTCTTCAATGAGTGGTATCTGCTAATATATGTAATGAATGTGAATCATGACATAGAATCCAGGGCAATCAGCGCTTGTCACTCTTGTATACAATGTGAGGTAAAAAGTTATATCCTGAGCTACAGAATGGTGTTTTTCTAGCATTCCTGTCTGATGGGAAAGTTCTCTAGAGCTTTTGGGAATCTTACAAGAATATTTTACTTAATGTGGTTGTAGGACGTGTTGGCTTGAGATGGGCAGTCTTCTAATCTGGAAGAGACTTTGCATAACTTTCTTGCAATCTTGAAGAATAATGTAAATAACATTGTTGATTTCCTCCAACAGTTCAGGTATTGGTCTTTGGCAGGCTTCATTCGAGTCCTGCATCAATTATACAGGCATGTGGACAGAACTTTTGTGTTCATCCTCAAAAGTGACGTTTATTTGACTTTTCCGTGACTTTCATGGGTCACTTTGTGTCGACAGCCAATAAAAATTAAGGGAAAAAGTAAATAGCGTTACTTGTGAAGGATGATTAAAGCGATGAGTCTATAGTATACCGTATAAATGACGAAAGTCTCGACTGATTTCAGCGGAATTGAGTAGTGGGTGAGCCATATACAGAACTTTCTTATGAGTCTCGTGTGTCATAAAAGTCAGGTGGCAATGTTAATACCCTTTCGTCTATGTTCAAACCCTCGGTCACTGGATTTAAAAAGTAGAAAACAAGATAAATTGGAAATATAACTATGTGTACTGACTAGACAAGACGCGAGGTTGCAGAAAATGACCTAGGAAAATTATATTTTGTCATCAATTGTGAATTCTTGATGTGGTAGTACAGTGAATCGTGTCTATCTAAATAATATTTTTTTGAAAGGTAAATATGTGATGTACTCACATTTTCTGGAAGTTTGAGACGCCTGGTAACAGATGCAAAGTTGGCACCTGTCTGAGGATACCGAGGTTTGAGCGCCTGCTCGTTTATATGGTAGTGGGCTGGTCCAGGCATATCAGGCTCAGTTGCTCCAACTAGTGGTTGTGTCCGTGAAGCTGTCGACCCAAACACACCCTTTCTTGTCGCCTCCATGTATGCTTTACGTAAGCTCTCTGCACCAAGACCAGGTGTGTTGTATGATCCTGGCCCTGTGTATTGTAATGTGCATGTCAGTTAATCAGTCAATGAATCGATACCAATCATGGGCGTAATTTCTCTCCCCCTTCTTTCCTGCCTGCATGACACAGATCAATGATCATTATGACATTCAGTACATTGATGTCGATTGTAATCAGTGTTTACCCATCTGTCATGTTTGCCCATGTGTTATGTTACCCATCTGTTATGTTACCCATCTGTTATGTTACCCAACTGTTATGTTACCCATCTGTTATGTTTACCCATCTGTTATGTTACCCATCTGTAATGTTACCTAACTGTTATGTTTACCCATCTGTTATGTTACCCATCTGTTATGTTTACCCATCTGTTATGTTACCCATCTTCGCATCTGTTATGTTACCCATCTGTTATGTTTGCCCATCTGTTATGTTACCCATCTGTTATGTTACCCATCTGTTATGTTTACCCATCTGTTATGTTTGCCCATGTGTTATGTTACCCATCTGTTATGTTTGCCCATGTTTTATGTTACCCATCTGTTATGTTTACCCATCTGTTATGTTTACCCATCTGTTATGTTACCCATCTGTTATGTTACCCATCTGTTATGTTACCCATCTGTTATGTTTGCCCATGTGTTATGTTACCCATCTGTTATGTTTACCCATCTGTTATATTTACCCATCTGTTATGTTTACCCATCTTTTATATTATTTATGTATGATCGAATCGAAGTTTCTGTCATATTGTATCACAACCAAAAATTGTATATGGCGTTTTTCGGATCAAGAACATCATTCGACATAATAACCAGATAACGACAGAATAGACAACAGATAATGGAACAACTATGGAAAAATAGATAACAGATAATGGAACAACTATGGAAAAATAGATAACAGATAATGGAACAACTATGGAAAAATAGATAACAGATAATGGAACAACTATGGAAAAATAGACAACAGATAATGGAACAACTATGGAAAAATAGATAACAGATAATGGAACAACTATGGAAAAATAGACAACAGATAATGGAACAACTATGGAAAAATAGACAACAGATAATGGAACAACTATGGAAAAATAGATAACAGAAAATGGAACAACTATGGAAAAATAGACAACAGATAGTGGAACAGCTATGGAAAAATAGACAACAGATAATGGAACAACAGACAACAACGATGGAAAAATACTATCAAAATATTGGGTGCCACGACACCTAATCAATTTGTGTAGAATTAGTTACACAGGCAGTCAATATGTAGCTAGAACTAGTGTAGGGCTTTCAGACAAATTGCACATACACTCTGGAATGTGACAAGGATATGTTCTATCTCCCTTAATTTTCATTACATATATTGATTGCATATGTAAAATTGTCAACTTCAACTAAGAAGACAACATAAACAACCTCCTGGGCGAAGTTCTTTTTGCGGACAATCAAGCAATAACATCAACATCTAAATAACAACTACAACATCATCATGTACATAGATTTCACACAACATGTACGGAATTTGCCATGAAGATAAACACGAAAAAAAACACCGAGATAATGTCAATGAAAAAAACAAAAAAAACATAAAGAAACATTACTATTTTCGTCGATAACCAACAACGTGAACATGTGAAAGAATTCAGGACATTTTAAAGAAGGTATATGCAGGTGTAATTAGACCAGTGATAGAATACGGATCAATAGCATGAACATCAGGAGACAATACCCATATACAAGCAAGCACTTCGTCTTATCACAGTTGCCACGAAGAACTATCATATAAATAAAATGAAAAATAAGTATAGACATCAGCAATACTGGCTGGATACTACGACCATGAGCAGTCAAAATTAAAAGAAAAGTGCAAGAACATGCCAGCACATCCAATAAAGATCAGAATCGGTGACTTAGCAAGAGTAATCCGCCGAAGACGGATAGTCGGGCCATTGGCGCAAATAAAACGGCGACACAACGCATTTCCATTCTGGACTACATCCTGCTCGAAATCTAGTGGGACCATGGTCATGCTACAAAGGAGATCCAGCAGGAGTTTGATAATTAACGCTGAAGAAGAAGAAGAAAAGCAAGCGGAAGACTGAAGAAAAAGCATTTCTATTCACCGATCCAAAATACTAAACAGATAATACAAGTATGAATTATCAGAAATACGAGAAATAACAACACTTTTCCCAATTTCCGTGGGAGCTATATCAAAAATTCACTATCAGAACCACCATAAACAACACCTACATTATGATAGAACACAGTGGTCATTCCATGTCTGAACTGTCCAAGAACATTTGCAGCTCGAATAGGGCTCAGTATCCATCTACGAACTGTTATGCATGGTCATAATTCTAACTGAATTTTTAAAAGTGGATGTAAAAATTGTCATCATCCCTTGTGATGGACGAAACACATCACACACTTATTAATGGTCGACAATATAATACTTATTCATGGTCGACAATATAATACTTATTTATGGTCGACAATATAATACTTATTCATGGTCGACAATATAATACTTATTGATGATCGACACTATAATACTTATTGAAAGTCAACAATATAATACTTATTCATGGTCGACAATATAATACTTAGTGATGATCGACACTATAATACTTATTGAAAGTCGACAATAATATAGTTATTCATGGTCGACAATATAATACTTATTGAAAGTCAACAATATAATACTTATTGAAATTCGACAATATAATACTTATTGAAAGTCGACAATATAATACTTATTGATGATCGACAATATAATACTTATTGAAAGTCGACAATATAATACTTATTGGTAATTGAAAAGTAGCCTTCTAAAATTACTCATTTACTTTTACTTAAAGTTCTTCTTCTTTCCTTTTTTACCCTTTACGGGTGTCGAAGGACATACAATGTTTTTGTTCTCGCTTTTCTGGCAGTGTTAGATAATGTTTTTTGGTGTTGGTGTAATGTCTCTTTGATGTTGTCGATCCAGTGTACTCTAGGTTTACCCCTAGCTCTTCTTACTGCTTCTCCTCTTTTCATATATGATTTATAAACTAATCAAACACACGGTTTACAAATCATATATGAAGAGAGGAGAAATATGATTTAATTTTTTTTAATACTTAAAGTTACTCATGTTTTTTTCATTGCCCACTTCAATAATACTTTGTGTGGACAGTCATCGATAATCACTGGAAAAGTTAAATGAGCCATATTTAAAGGCTGTTCTGCCAATAGCCAGTAGGACATATATTCGATGATCACGTTTGACATGTAAAAATCTGTGAAACTGGTTACGTCCTTAAGACAATTTTTGTACGAGTATTGTTAGAGCGTGATTCTCGGGTTTATAAGTGCTATTGGTCAATGGAAATAAACCCTTCTAAAATAACGAATAATTTGACTAGTGCCTTAATTTTCATTTGCTGTCAAAATTTAATAGTGACCAATGAGAATCACGGATATAGTGAAATGAGTCATTGAGAAGACGTGATTTTTTTTCCATTAGCCAATAGACCTCGTAACTTAGATGTTCATGAAAGATCTTCCAATATTTTTTAAAATATAGAGGCATCTGGCTACACGTAAAACAATCACAATAAACATAACAAATAAATAATCAGAACATGAGAAACATGACTATTGATGTTAAGTACATGCTACTATCTAACCTGGTTGAACGTTTGATGGGTTTTCAGATTGAAATCGAACCGATGTCTGAGAGAAGGGGCTTTTTTTCAAACCTCTGATTCTGTTCAATGTTTGCAATGCTGTACGAGGATCATTGTAAGTTCCAGGAGGCGGTACAAAGGACTTCACAACTTGGAATCTCTAGAAATAACCAGACAATATGTAAATATATTTTTTGAGAAGGTCAGATAATAAGAATACAGGGAACTAATTGTAAATACTTTAGGTGCTCAACTTAAACCCCACCCTATCAAATCAGAACATAATTTGTAGTACTAGAAACATGCCCGTATATGGAAGGGGGGGGGGGTTAATTTGAGGTGTTCAAACTCCCTCCTTAGAAAATCTGAACATGACTTTTAGAACATGGGTCTAATGGTTATTTTACGGTGAACAAACCTTACAGTATTGCGAAGCAACATTCTAACGTGATTATTTTACGGTGTGTATGTTCGTAAACGTGAGACTCCATAATTTGTAATTTATCCTCTAGCTTCCTACTTGAATTTATTTGTACGTTCGTGAGCGACGTTTCGATCAATACATCGTTATCAATAATTTTCTGAGAACCTGGCATTAACCGCTACTTTGGTCACGTTAATGTAGAAGTCTGAAAGGGAACGAAGAAGAAGAAGAAGAAGAAGAAGAAGAAGTGAATGTCCATAACACTGACTTTTTGAGGATAGGTAAATTACAATACTACATGATGATGACAAATATTGCAGCAGGTATCAAATTCTGAACATCTTAATTTTCCCTCAGAAATAACGAATAATTTTCTGAAAGTAAAGTATGTCTAGTTATCATCATCTAGTTCCATATACGTGTTTTCATCGCCCAACTGTCACATTCTGGAGACACAACATGAAAGATACATTTTACTTTGCTGATGCAGTGGTCCATGTGTCCTTTGTTCCAACTAAATGTAATAGTTATACTCTTTAAAAAATTTAAAAATTATGATTATCATATCCTTTTCAGGATGAAGCTACCAATCCATCATGTTTGATTGTGGGATTTTCTAGGCAATATAAATATGTTTAGTAGTTTGCCATTTCTTTATAAACGGTCCAGATGCATAATTACCTGTGGCGAGATTCGAACTCTGTACCATGGCAGTCACAAGCGCGCTATATGCCACGTTACCACAGAACCGGACTTGTACTATAGTGTGAGATTGTGTGACTCAACTACCAAAAGTAATTTAACTAAATTTAGTTTATTTTTCATTTTTTAGATTTATTATACAGTGAGAGTGTGTAAGTGACTAAATAAATTATATATCAAGTGACATATTCTTTCCAGAACGTTGTCTTCATCGTGGATACTCTGAAAGCCTCTCTGTTTCAGGAAAGCAGGCCTGCATTAGCCAGAGACATGTACATACATTCTTCGATGTCGATGAGCCATCGTCTTCTTGGTCTTCCTCTTCTTCTCTCTCCCGGCTCGCCAGAACCAGCCTTTCAGTGTCCAAAATACTATAGCTTCCTTCTTCCTTCCTTAACTTATTATACGTTAGTATTCAAAGTTTATTAGTGTATAATCTATTATTGTATAATCTTTATTTAATAATTGTCTTATTATTTTCTTCTGTAAGATTAGTGTATGGTAGAACTATAGCCTATTATCGACTGTTTATAAATCATGAATCTATGCTGCCCTAAATACTGTAGAACATTTGTTCATAAACTGAGGTCCACGAGGTCCTAGGAGATGTTCAGCAGGGAGAAGTAGTATGAGACTTTACATAAGGGGATAAATTAAAACATATTTTGTGGTCCTCTTCCGAAATCAAATATTTAAAGGGGGTCCATGACAAAAATAAGATCACGAACCGTTGTTGTAGTTCATAAAATATTGAGCATATTTTCTATTGTTTATGAAGTGTCTTTCTAATCATGTTTGTCCGCTTGTTGCGTTCTATAATGTGTTCTACAATAGAAAACGATGGACCACTGAAAAAAAATTGGTGACAAATTCCACAATATGCTCAGCACATAAGAGGGCCATCTCCAGAAAACTTGTCCACCCCTGACGCTGAAAGGCAACACATGGTTTAGCGAAAAGATAGATAAATAGGGTTGCTGTTTATGTTGTTTTGTTTATTTAAATCACCAGGAAATACGATTAATTAAACTCTTGTTTTCTATGTACACTTTGGTGAGGAAAGTAGTATCTCCAAAACTTTCTTTCACATCTAGGAGACCCCAAAATCTAAGCGGCGTTCAATGCCTAGAAGGGCTACATGATTGTATATAGAAGGGATGCCGCAACATGATTGTATGAACGCACCCAATCACATGTAACCATGCAGATATTTCCTGGTATTAATGTTGACTACCTTCGTCCATGTTCTTTGTCCGTCTTAGTCGACGATGACCATAAATAGCAAATACAAGCAAATAGCAAATTTCTATTTCAGAAAATAGAAGCGATTGAAATAGAACACGTTGAGGAACATTGTTTTTTATCAGTAGATGGTTTGTCCAGAACAAAAATGGTGTTCGAAATGTATCAGCACACAGAGATATATTTTGCTCATAAACACTCTTCTCTTGGAGGGAACATTGATTACCACTACACAGCTATAAATTGTATTGCATAAAGTGCTCACAAACTTTACCATTTTATTACGTAAAGTGCTCACAAACTTCACCATTTTATTACATAAAGTGCTCACAAACTTCACCATTTTATTACATAAAATGCTCACAAACTTCACAATTTTATTACATAAAATGCTCACAAACGTCACCATTTTATTACGTAAAGTGCTCACAAACTTCACTTATAAGATTCAAGAAGCTAGTTTCATCTACCTTTGATTGCGATAAAAATGGAGGATGTTCCACTTCAATGCCGTCTGTGTTAAGGGTTGGTGCTTGTTTCATAAAATAACTTTGAATCTCATAAGCTCCAGGTCCTGGCACTGTCTGTGAACAGAACAATAACACTTGAAACAATGACAGAAGCAGATTACAAAAAAAACTCATGAAAACTCGTGAAATAAAAATGACTAAATACTTAAAGATATGCATGATTGTAACAGTGAGATAAATAAAACACTTCTCAAGAATAGTCTCGAGTGTTCATACCAAGCAGTTTATCGTATCTGAATAGTCTCAAGTGTTCATACCAAGCAGTTTATCGTATCTGAATAGTCTCTAGTGTTCATACCAAGCAGTTTATCATATCTGAATAGTCTCTAGTGTTCATACCAAGCAGTTTATCGTATCTTGACTTATGTGACTAATCATTAGATACTTTGCGTGCATTTTGTGTCGCCAGAAAATGAAAAGACTGGAAAGAATTGGATCAGCCAAGATAAGAAGCGCTGCTTAGGCTCGACACTGAGAACCAGTTTGTAGAAAGACTCATAAATAGAGGATAAAGGATGGCCGCAAATACTAATTGTCATTAATTAAGTCATCCGTATAAAAACATCAAATTCGGTAGCTAGTATTGTCGAATCGATCTGTTGATGATGGTCAAGTAATGAATTCAACCGTAAGCAAGTAGCACGTAAAAGTGCATAGCATTTCTGACAAAAGAGCAGGCCCTCTTCAGGTGAGTAACTGACTTGGCACACGAACTCGTCAACACTTTGTTATCTCGATGTCAAGATTGTGGTGAAGAAGGGGTATGGATACACGGTTAGTCCCCAAAGGAATACATTCAAGTGCGGCAGTACTCCATGATGATCACGTTCTGCCAGGAGTGTAGTGTTTACTCCTGGGCTAACTAGTTTTTATTCTTTTATCAGATATGTGACCCATCTATAGTGGTGTTAGATCTAGCATTTCTCGCTACCTAGAAGTCTGCCACAAAAGGACAAAAACGCAATGTCTGCTTCCCTGCATCTCTACGCCACGCATGAGAACTATGTGATAGACGACAAAAGAAAGAAATCGAGACAAGACATGTAGTGACAATGAATGTTTCACAGGTGACAGGTGGTCAGGCTATCCCCAACTTTCCATAGACATCGCCTACGACTAGCCTGGAAAGTAGACAGCGGTCCTATTTTGTGCACTCTGAACTAAAAAAAACCCAGACCTGGTTGCCGCTACACTATACTATCGAATCTATATAAAGAATACTTTCAAATCGCGGATCATTCCTTTTTATACTCACAAAGAAAATGGAGTGACTGGTAAGTCATCTGAACGGAAGAATTAGCTTATATCGATGTACCTAAATATCCATGAGTGTACCTAATCGACCAGGCGTTGTCGGGGCTCAACATGGTAGCAGATACCTGCAACACTGTGACCTTCCATGGGTTTCGTAAAAGGTGACTACGGAGGTTGTGGGCATGGGGTGGGCTATACCATTTCTACGGGTCAAAAATTACCCAGAGGCCATGCTGAAGTTGGATGCGTCCAACCACCTCGTAGTCAAGCTGGAAAACATGATACTGCATTTTGTTCTACCGAATACATCCTGCTATCATGTAATGTGTATGAACCAACAAAGAAGAAGAAGAAAAATACGCAGATGGTACAGTTCTGTTTACAAATGTTCATGTACAGAACACCAGATCACGTGAATCATATTTACTGCCATTTATTTGTTTTATTTTATATTTTGTTTGTTACAGACAGTAAAGATGAGTCAAGTGCACGATGTTCTGTACATGAATATTTTCATGCGTTCTATGAAGTACTTACGACATCCTTTTTCTTGTGTGCACAATGTTGTAGGTTCCAAATTGGTATACGATATATGTCTCATATTTGCTTGTTTTTGAATATTCATATGAATTACCATTTGAGCTTCGGAGGTATGTGCCCTGAGTGAGACACGCAGATAAGCGTCTTCAAACACCCCCCCCCCCACCTTACGCCACGGGCCACTTTGCAAAATTGGAATATGCATTTTAGTACTATGTACCAGGGCAAAATGCAGACCACAAGCCACACCTCACTCCCTTTAGCGATATTCCACTAAAAATATCATCAAATTCCTTCATAAATAAAAGATGATCAGCACACGAAATGGTGTGAAGTGAATAACCCTTTTATCATCTGGTTACAGCGTGCCAGGTTCGAAACCACATCTGGACATTTAAAAAAATCCGGGTTGTGATGTATCACTTGACACGACCACTCCTCCAGTCGACTCAGCTGTAAATGAGTACCTGACGCATGAGTTAGGGAAGGTAAAAAACAGCAAGGAAGGGAAATGTCCACCCCACCTAATAGTTGCTGCGGCTTAGTACATGAAGAGTTATCTTCATCCCCGACGGCAGATGCCATGGGACCTACCTTTTTATTAGTGATACTATCAGCAGACATATTGATGTAGTGTTGAAGAGGATGGAGTTGATACAGTAAAACTCCTGTAGATCTACAATGAACTTCGTTATATTTCTCCAAGCATTTTCTAATAATGATTAGGTACATTTAGTTCTCGTATGCTCATTAGCATTACATGAGTCACAGAGAACAACCAGCAATGGGAAACTCACTTTAGAGATCAGTCATACGAACCGCAAAAATGGTATAAATAAGTGTCAATAGAAACAAGCAAACTCAAACTGGGCATTGGGAAATTTCCCAACTGAGACTAAGGTTCAAAAGCATAGCCCAGAGGCAACAACAAAGGACGCAGTTTGGAGATAATGTGCCCGCATACAGGGACTGCTGGCCTGACCCCTGTTCTGGTACAAGTATCATCTGATCAGATTAGTATGCAAACCGTAGAGACAAGATGACAACAGATATCACATATCTCTTCTCACACTGAGTCAATTAAGAACATAACACATAAATGTCTTGGAAATGGCGATAGACAGGGATTGGACGAGGTGTAATTGTTTTAAAATTTCTCTGAGGAGATCGTTTTCCTATTACACCAGGGAATCATTTTTGGAAAGGAAATAATAGTACCGACTGGGCATAAAACCAGTGGGCAAAACCAATAAGGAAAGATTAAGCTTTTTACAAATTTCACATAATTTTATTTTCTGAAATACTATATAATTTATAGCACTCTCTCACAGCACAATTCCGGAATAGGATATGATTCACGGAACGTTTTCGATGAACAGTTTCGGAATTGTAAATGAATTATCGGAACTATCTTATAACTTCTGTCCAAAAATAAGTGAGTATGTGATGCTCCTGGGACAGATCACGTTCTGATCGAGGGGAAAACCACAACGATAAAATTACTAGCATGTTGTCAGTACAGTTCCGTAACCTTGTAGTGGGATTACACTCAGTTACATTTTTAATTCTTGCCAGAGTCAATCTACTTTTATCAATTTGATTGAAAGTGTAAACTCTGGGGTAGCATTTCCGGCACTCTGTAAAACGATGCAGGCTGATGTGATTGATCCGATTCAAAATAATAGATTGATGGGTCAAAAACTTTAGAACAGATGTAAGATGCGTAATTATATAAAGGACTTCGAGGAGGGTACAATTAAAAAATATCAATTATCAAATGATACAAGATCTCCATTAATTACGTCAACAATGGGAATTTGGGGGAATGGGGGTTGTGTGTGTGTGTGTGTGGGGGGGGGGGTAGTAAGCATTGGACATCAACAATCCTTTTTTTTTAAATTGTGTATCATGTGACATATTCTTTCCAGAAAGTAATCTTCCTTATGAATCTCATGAAATCCCCACGATCTCTTCTGCAAAGTTGTCTCGTCTCCTCTAGCGACATATGCATGCATGGATATCTCTTAGTCAATGACGTCTTGGTCGGCCTCTGTCTTTAGTGCCTTCCATCGCCCCCTCCAACAACATTCTTCCATGCTAACGTGTCTCTTCACGTAGCCGAAAAAAACATAATTTCTTTTCTCAATATGGTCTTTTAAAAGCCAGCCTTTCGGAACATTGATTTTTCTAAGCAAGTTTTTTTTTTAAAAATTACATCAATTAAATTTTTTGATTAAATATGAGAACTTCATTGAGGCTTTTTATATTAATTTTTCAGCAATTATGTTTATGGTGGGGAAGGGAGAAGGGGGTGAAGCGTAACATTTATTTTACATAAATACGCAGGGGTCCATTAATTCTTGAAAAGTGTTGACAAGAGGAGGGGAGAAGTAAAAAAATTGGCAAATAAGTGTTCAATTAATTTATGGACAGCCCTATAGATTATTTACAAGAAAGGTAGATTAGCGTAAATACGAATGTAAGACTGGACAAAATGCGCAAGCATGTAATCAAGGACAAACGTGAAGATATATTTATAAAAAGTTATTCACATGACGTGAACAAACAGTGCACACGTCAGTAGTATGTATCCAGCACAACCTAACATGATGGCTCAAGGGATGAAAAACTCCTCGCGTAGACGGGGGATATTGTTGAGCGGCACAGCGAGCCGGCTATATATAGATCTGTCGGGTATTGCAGCTGACTATCGAGGATATCAATACCGGATATCGATGCAACCTTGATCGGAGATGTAATATGCTGACCACATGGTAGGATAACATGTGGGATGGTGAGTCATGCACCACCTGTGACCAAAATACAACAGACAAGTATAAACATGTTTATGATAAGTCATACGCGTATGACGATTGTGTGACCTAGATACGGTATAGGCCTGCATATATCTAATTTTGGTGTTTCTAAACATAACGGAATTTACGAACTTTCTGACTCATCTCGAGAAACCCAGATGAAAGGATAACCAAAGTTCAAACTTCCCCAGTTACCGTGCAACAGATAATTCTATTGGTTTCTTGGTTGTTTCAAGTACGTTCCGCGTCATGTAGGTTTTTCTGGATATAAACTACTCACGTCCTGCTGATACATACTAGGGTTTATGACCATATGGATGTAGCATTGGTTCTGGTAAATAACTAGTTAGCTATTATATAGTGTAACACCATGGGAGATTGGTTTAAAGATGGGAACATCTCGTAAAAAGAGAAATATAATAGATATACTAGGTGACTGATAAATCAGTATTGATCTGAAACTTTCAGCAGCTACACTGATGGATTTATTAAGACGAAGATCGGAGCAACTGTTGACGTGTCTATGATCGTATTGCCAGGCTCTGTAACGGCCTAGGTACATGGTTCAAATCCATATTCACAATGCATGCAGGCGAGATACGAGTCATGGAGTTTCAGCTTAATCACTCTACAAATTGCTGGAAAAATAAATTTTCCCAGGCCCACACACATCTGAGCTATAGTATATATCTCACTCGTGAATTAAGCCCAAAAAGGGATCTCAAGATGTACCATTTGGGACAAGAAACTGTGATACAGCTGTACCAAAAAGATCATATGGTCCACAATGGCACAGTGTTGCAATTGCATATTTATACAACGGCACAATGCTGCAATGGCACAATGCTGCGATGGCACAATGCTACAATGGCACAAATCTGCAATGGCACCATGCCACAATGCAATAATGGATAATGTGAGATGGGTAGTATGTTGAAAAGTGGAGTCTCGCCGAAGCACAAGATGTAACACAGCAGTAGAAAATGTAGTGTATACTTATAATCAATGAAGAAATTCTGCAATTAGTGTGTACAAATCTTAGCGTTGACTGCACAAGTGGTACACCATTATCTAGAACCTTCACATCTACGATGCAACATGAAAGAGAAAACCTTAGTAGATGACATGTCTTTATATTGAGGTTATCTTTTTATAGAAGCTTCATGGCACATCATCTATACAATCCCGTAGTCGTAGCCTTCGATAACAGTTACCATGTTGTTCCGACAGGCCGACGTTGTGCTTGAACTAGTTGCGGGCACGACGTGGGTGGACGAAACAACAAAGAAACCTGTCGCAAGGGCCAAAGTTGTGCCCTGATGTCGACGTCTGTTTCGGCTGCATTGGACTAGAAAAACCATCGAGTCGAATGGCTACTGGAACAGAGGGTAGAGCACTTATGGGAATGCCCCACGTGCTGTGAGGTCAGTTTTCTAATCAAGAATAAAGATTCACATCTACGAATTGCCTGGGTAACTAAATGTCCAACATGAGATCAGACTCTATTTTGGAATGAAAATGTCACAACAACCAATCAAGATCGCTTGTCAATTAAAATATATGATACATAGTATAACGTGTCAGTTTAAATGTATTTGACTACATCACTCTAGACAAGAACACCTCCCATCACGTCCATCTAGACAAGGGCACCTCTCACCATGTCCATCTAGACAAGAGCACCTCCCAAAATGACCATCTTTTCAAAGCACCTTATGCGGAAGTCTGTGATAAATCGGAAAACATTCAATTTTTTACAAACTGACACTGACTGCTACAGAGTGAAAATTCATTTTTCTGGAAAACAGTTGGTTTTACAAAACAAGAAGCAAATCTTTTAATTTACCACAGCTAAACTCCGCCTGGACTCCATAACAGTAAAATATGTCAGGACTTCTTCTTCTTCTGCGTTCGTTCTCAAACTCCTGCAATGTCAGGACTAAAGTTCAAAGTTCGGCTCATGTGCTAAGAGAGGTAATGAGGGCTTGTCACATTCTTAAAATAACCCGTGTGAATTTAGTAGCATGAAATGTAGCAGCAACTGTAAGCTACTGAAATTAATTATTGCCTAAAACATAGTCAACCCGTTTATACTCATGTAATACTCACAGTAAAAATCAATAATATTTAAAAACGCAAGCCCATTTTTTGCCACCGCTGGGCTAATGTGTTGGCTTCTAGCCGGGTGGCTCAAAGTTTGATTTCCAGCTGAACTGAACAACCACCAACGGTTCCTGGGGTAAGATAATGGACGCCAGATTTCGGAGACAGTATAAGCTGTGTCCTGCTGCTGAACATATCATCCTTGGGTATGGCGTCTATCAACAATAACAAAAAACCACACTGGTCTAACCATTAACATCTTGATACAGGGTTCAGAAACACATCATACGTAGAGTGTAACCCAACAAGATTTCTGGTGTTGACCCAATGTCTCACTAGTATAAACTAGAAAACAAGTACTTCTCCGGGATAGTTTTTCACTAGTATAAAATACGAAAATAAGTACTTCTCCGGGATATATTTTCACTAGTATAAGCTAGAAAACAAGTACTTCTCTGGGATAGTTTTTCACTAGTATAAACTAGAAAACAAGTACTTCTCTGGGATAGTTTTTTCACTAGTATAAACTAGAAAACAAGTACTTCTCTGGGATAGTTTTTTCACTAGTATACACTAGAAAACAAGTACTTCTCTGGGATAGTTTTCACTAGTATAAACTAGAAAACAAGTACTTCTCCATGATAGTTTTTCACTAGTATACACTAGAAAACAAGTACTTCTCTGGGATAGTTTTTCACTAGTATAAACTAGAAAACAAGTACTTCTCCATGATAGTTTTTCACTAAGCTAGAAAATAAGTACTACTCCGGGATAATTTTTCCACACTGTTATCTTGTAACGTCACTTATCTTGATATATCCGACTTTCCCATATTACCCTTTTGATGACGACACAAGGTATACACAAAGTTACCAATAATCCGTTGTATTAGTCAAACAGAGTGACTCTCAATCAGTTCAGCAGGCGAGTTCTGGGGAAGACCTTAGCAGATATACTACGTGAATTCCCGGTTATTTTTTTTGGTAAAAACCAACTCTTTCTGTGACACTGTACAAATCCGTTTCAAACTTTTTTGTATATAGAGACGTCTATGGTCTAACAATATAATCGTGATTAATTACAAGTCAATGATGTAAAGTCGGGACATTTTACATGTTTAATAATATTTATATTTGAAAAAAGTTGTGCAGCATTAATTTCGAGAAAAAGATCACATAAATGTCATATTCACTAACTGCACAGTGTTCTTCACATAATTTTGAACAGACATATTTTGTAGATGTACCATACATCAAGAAGAAATGTATGGCCAGAGAAAATAAAGCTATGATGGACAAGCTACACTGCCATGTCTCGGCGCTGATATTACAGTATAGTTCGTTGATAAAATTCATATCGCCCGCGTGTTGCAAGTGCGCAGAAGAGGAGTAAAGAATAGCAACACTGTTTACCTTCCATGCCTTTCGTAAGTGACAACTAACGAGGTTTTCTTAGTGGAGTAGGCTCTCCCATCCATATAGAGTCAAAGCAACACATAAGCCACGAAAAAGTCGGATGTGTCAGGCCGAATGGAGTAGATATCACAGCCGAACTGTTAACTACCACATAACACATCCGCTCTCTGGAGTAGATCTTGCTAATTTACAGAGTTTGAGATCTAACAAATAGGAAGAAGAAATTCATACCGATGTCTGACTTCGGCTGGAGAATGAAAAATTATGTTTCTTCAACGTATTTCCTCCAGGGAACTGTACTCAATCAAACATACATACGACCTTCTCATCTAATGCCGTATTGCCCGGCTATGAGATCAAGATTATTCACGAGATCCCTAATCCAAAAAGCACATCTGGAAGATCTTTAACCGAGCTGTCAGTCACGAGTCACAACTAATAAATTTGGACTCGGTCAGAATTATCTCCGATCTGACACCAAAAATTGCTTTGGCGGCTTAATAAGTAACAGATGGGGCGACCCCGGCGGTATTTGTCATATTCTAGTGAAAATGACATATTTCTCAGAGTCCTTTCCTTGTGACTATTTTGTCACTGAAACCAAATACTCTCACACCAATTTGTGAGAGAAAAGTGTCACTTACAGTGTTTAAATTTGATTATCAGTGGTATATGACGACAGACAATACATAATTGGATATTTGGATACTGTACGCACGTGAATAGTGCTGATAGACATTGCTATTATGACTGTTAACAACTAGAGGTCTGTTTAGTTACGTGAACTGTGTTGATAGACACAATTCATAGAATAATTATAGGTGAATGCTGGCAACGATAAAACAATATTTTAGTAGATATGTTGTTAAAAGGTTCAACGTGTGTAGAGGACTGACCTTAAATGTACTCAGGTTACCCAATTGTTAAGGGCACGTTTGTCAAGGGCACTCGTTCGTAGCACGTAACTCCGTAGTTTCACGTGATAATCTTCCTTCTTCTTCTGCATTCGTTCTCAAACTCCTGAAGATTAGCAGGATGCAGTCAGGAGAACGGAATGAGCTGTGTCATGGTTTACATCATTGCTGCGATAGCTGCGCCTTTCGGCCTGACACATCCGACTTCAGCATGGCTTTGGGCCACTGACCCTATATGGGATGGGCCAGCTAACTCCATCCCATAACCTCCTTAGTCGCCTTTTACAACATGCTTGGAAGGTAAACAGTGTTGCTATTCTTTGGTCCCCTTTCGGGCCCCGGCAAAAAACGGGCGACGTTATAATCAAAAGGGACCTCTGAAAAAAATATACAATGTAAAAAATGTGTCGAAGACAGGATTGAAACCTACAACTACCTGAATACAAAGAGAACCGCTTACCTCTAAGTCAGGAAAATCAAATATTCAGAAGCACTCTCCTAGAGACATGTATTTACGTGAAATATTTTGACACATACAACTAAGACAAGACATAGTCCCTTAAAAGTTATACAGTCCCGTGGAGTCATGGATTCATGTTTTTAAAAGTGACTTCATTGAACCTTTTCCATGATTTCGTTTGGATGACGAACATAATCTGATCACGACAAAAATCAAATAGTGTCACTTTTAAAGGGTGAATTCTGATGAGTTCACATGACCGTATTTATGACGAAAGACTCGTAGAATACTGTGACTGTTGCCAACGACAGACACTATATAAGTAAATGTCATGTATTTACGTTTACAATGTTCATATGCGTGGAGGGCATGGCTGTGTGGTTAGAACGCCGTTCGCAGACCCTTGAAGACCCGGGTTCAACCCACGGTTGGGACATGATTTTTCCTTTCCCAATTTTGATATGGCAAAGCTGCCTTTATTTCCACATCCCATAGAAAACCTCCCTGCAGTCAATCACAGGAAAATATGAGTTAAAGAAAGTTTTTTATTTCTTTTAATGTTCATAAACAATAGGAGAGTATGTAACTTTCCGGATTCGCAGATTACATTTTAATATCTTGGAAGCTGCAAGTTAGTCTTACTCCCTCCATGTTGCAACATCAATCGTACACATCGACAGTCCATATTCCCCTATCTAATACACGGCTTTGTCAAAATTATCATGCAAAATGTGTTCAAATTGCGAGTGCACAATGATAACCCCGCCATTTCCAATTTTACGACCATGCCATTTCCAATTTTACGACCGAACTAAAGTCGCGCAGATGTATTCCCCCAAAAATGAATAACCCTGCTGGAAGACAAATGCAAAAAACTAAGATACTTATTTATTAGGTGTGAACATTGTGACACTGTTCTGTCCCACTGGACAGATTTTCAAAAAACGCGACTAATTGAAATGCCAGCTTAACCCTAGTGTGAAACTAATGTATTAAAGTAAAAAAGGAAACTGATAGAAGGGTGTCAGAAATGATGGAGAAAATTGGTGCAGTTTAAACAAAGAAGACACACGGTCCGTGCAGTATTTAGACTTTTTTTTCTTTAGGGAGAATCAGTGGTAGTGTGAAGTTAAGTCAATCGACCACCGATCAGCTGATCCGGGTTTCGAATCCACCCATTATTCGTGGTTGGAAGTAAATATTACTCATGTTGTTCACCCAGCCATCGGGAAGTAAGGCATAAGGACTCATGCAATGGGAAGGTTGAGGAATTGCACCATCGCTACTGAGCAAGTGTGGTATGAGACGGTAGTCAGGTGGTTTCATGTCTAGACAGACTAGGCATGTGGTTACTAGGTATAGGAAACCACGAGAGATGATATTGGTTCATAATCCATCTTACCTGCACTTTCACTGTTTGTTCTTAGAGTCTTAAGACTTTCTAGAAATGTAAGTAAAATTACTGCCTTCTGCTTTTAGCAACCGACCCCATACGCCCACATCACGTAAACATCCTTACTTGTCTCTTACGATATTTAGCTGCTTCACTATTCTTTGCTACCCGTATACATTCGTGTAATTCACAAGGCGGCAATCAATAGCAGTTAGAAACAAAACAGTGTGTTTTAGTAAGGATAAAGGATTGAGAAAACCAAGGACCTTATTGATTGTGTACATTCCGGGTGGAATTACGGTATTCATCCTTGAAAACGTGATGCTATGACTTTGTCCGTGGTTTTCATTGGTTGTCGACAAAAACATACACAGTGACCAATGAAAAATACGATTTTTTTAAAAGAAAAATTCACTTTTGAAGAATCAATTCTGATGAGTCCACAGGACTCATCAACAAGTCTACAGGAGTCTACAGGACTGATGAGTCTACAGGACTGCATAATTGATAAGGTAACCAGGTAAAACTACACATAATTAGTAACAACAGATTTCAGGAAGTGAGTCCAATTATTCTGTAACACAAACACAAGCCATGCTTCCTGAACTCTCACCCTTTTACGTTCTTCCTGTATAATTAGCTCGTGGTACCTGGGAAGACGCGACTCAAACCTGAAACTAACTTCTCCCTGTACGTTGAGGTTTTCTGCTTTCGTGTTTTGAGATGCATACGGATCGTATTCCCCTGGTCCTGGTCCATATTTTCCAGCAAAACCAGCACGCTGTGACGTTAACTTCCCAAAATGGACTCCTTTGTAAGCTTTTGTAGAAACTGACTCCGGCTGAAAAAGAGAAATAAACACGGTATTAACAGTGAATGTAATACAATATAATATATAATATGGTTCAATCACACATCACGTGCCTACAGCACTCACAGTTTTCAAGTAATCTGTGCCAATCGTAATATTTTATTAATTTATGACGTCACTGTGACGGTTCATTGCTATTAGTGAAATGGCTGCGTATCGATAATCCATATCGCGCCATACTGAAGTAAATGGGAAACTACTGCCCACCTGCCTAACCCGACAATACAACCCTACCTCCATTATCCCAGCTATTCGTCACTAATACAACCCACCTAAATATATTCCCTTTTGATTTTTTTGTCACTAGAAACAACGATCTTCTGCCAGATGCATCGAACTGCGCGCTACTAACAGAAAGACCCCTGCCTCTCTTGTGTGACCGTAGGAGGCGGGGGCGCTCTCAGTGCTCAGATCGATGCATCCGACAGCAGTCATAAGATCATCCCTTCTCCTTCGATGCGCATTCGTGGCATTAAAGCGTGACATAATTTAATCTTCGCTAAAATTAGTTATTTTGCTTTTCTGGTACCAAAGTCTACTAGTGACGTAATTTCATTTACAACACGAAAATTACGCACACTATAACAAACTTGAAATGAAGCTGAGCATAATATCAAACTTTGTCCACATTTCGGAAAGCACGTGAAATATTTTTTAACCTAAAATACTATATGTTTGGCACACCCGTTTCACAAACTGGGCATGGGGTTCACAGACTGCTGGTGCAAACGAGAATGTTGAATTATCTACAAAAAAGTACTGAAAAATTATTTATTCAAAAAAAGATATGAACAAAATTTGATAGTTGTTTTATCGGGGGGGGGGGGAATTGGCAAAAGTTGATGTCAACAAAACATTTTATGTATACACCAATTACATTAAGACAGATATGCAACATCCCTATTATTATGGTTTTTTGGTTCCTGATCCCAAAAAACGTTTAGTCCTCCTAAAAGAGATGGGGTATGTTGTCATACAGCCTAAGTGGAGAATCACAGGTGCAGAAGAAGATTGGATGACTTGCTTTTTCTGTGTCCTTTTTCAATCTCCTGCTGAATAGCCACAAGCCGGTTGTCGAATTTTACCATTCATAGTAAGCCGCTATAATAGATGGCCAGGAGAAGGTAGGGAGTAATGAAAGCACGTTATTATAATAGATGGAAGGGAGGAATGAAAGAACGTAACTATAATAGATGGTAGTCAGAAATGAAAGCACGTAACTATAATAGATGGTAGTCAGAAATGAAAGCACGTAACTATAATAGATGGAAGGGAGGAATGAAAGAACGTAACTATAATAGATGGCCAGGAGAAGGTAGGGAGTAATGAAAGCACGTAACTATAATAGATGGTAGTCAGAAATGAAAGCACGTAACTATAATAGATGGAAAGGAGAAAGGTAGTGAGTAATGAAAGCACGTAACTATAATAGATGGTAGTCAGAAATGAAAGCACGTAACTATAATAGATGGAAAGGAGAAGGTAGTGAGTAATGAAAGCACGTAATTATAATAGATGGAAAGGAGGAATGAAAGCACGTAACTATAATAGATGTTAGGCAGAAATGAAAGCACGTAACTATAATAGATGGAAAGGAGAAGGTAGGGAGTAATGAAAGCACGTAACTATAATAGACGGGAAGGATAAGGTAAGGAGAAAGTAAGGAGATGGTAGAGAGAAGGTAAGGAGATAGTAGGGAGGAATGAAAGCAGTTTACACGACGATTACGGTAAAACATGCGATAATAATGTAGGCGCCTATAAATAGAAAGAGTTAAATGTGGGTGTCACGAACGTAAAGGAGATACAGAGAAAGAGAAAAGAAATATAACGCAGATTAAGAAAAGACACATAAAGAGCTGCCATGGAAGCAGTTAAATATAAGATGACATATTGCCTTACAAAATAAAGAATGTCATGCCATATTCGAAAAACGTTGAATACACAAAGTTCGTGAAAGAACTTTGAACTATTCTACAAATACATTCCGAACTTTTCGATAATTTGCTAAAAGATTGTAAGCGGATACTCGCTACGCACTTTAGCAATAAAGTGTTCTGTTTATATGCATTTCGTTTAGAAATATATACGAAACTAAAGTACAGAGATGCAACAGGCTGCATATTTGTTGAACAAATTTACCTACTGGTCCTCAACTAATATTACATTGGGCTGTTCTTGACTTTATAACTTCATTTACGAATGGTAAAATTACATTTAGACTAAACAAGAAGAAAACAGAGTTAATGGTTGTATCAAAAAACATACATCATTACAAAGAAATATTGATATAATTATTGCTGCACAATTCATTCGAGTGGCTACAGTCAAGTATCTTGGCACAATTTTTACATCAGATGCTCCGGTTAGATGAAGAGAGGCTACAGTCAAGTATCTTGGCACCGTTTTTACATCAGATGGTCCAGTTAGATGAAGAGCAGGATTGCACAAGCTAAATCAGTAAGTCAAAAAGAAAGAAGAAGTACTCTATGCAATGGATTATATAAATAAAATTAGTAGCAAATGCTACTCAGGCGTAGCCATCAACCGAGCATTTTCTGGATGTAAAGATTTTCTAGGAAAACATAAATACGTTCAGTAGTTAGTCATTGCTATCTGAAAGGGTCCGGTTCCATAATTGCCTGTGCTGTGACGGGATTCGAACCCGGTACCTTGGACGTCACAAACACAAACTGTACCACTCAGCCACAGAGAGTATAAATCCATGTATATGCGAATTCGAGAAATAGGATGTTATATCGTGCCAAGGGAGGATGTGAAGAATAAACGGAAAACAAAGGAGCTCACAGTTTAGCTGGAAGCTACTGAGATGTGCTTTTTCATCATTATGAGCATTCAATAGATAGCTAAGAAAGCTAATGTAAAAGTAAAAGTAATGATAAAGCAAAGAGACAAAATATAGCAAACATTAGATGTAGACTCATTCCTATACTGTTGAGATCAGAGGGGAACGACGAATAGCGACACTGCTACACGTCAAGCATGTAGTAAGAGGCGACTAAGGAGGTTTCGCGTTGAAACTAACTTTCTAATCCGATATACGGTCAATGTGATCCAAGAGTCATGGTGAAATCGTTTTGAAGAAGTTTTGGCCTGACCACCACTTCCCCCCTCCCTCACTCCCTAACGATTTTCGAACAAAAGGTCATTGAGTCACATGGATGCGGTGAAATTACGCAACGAAAATTAACGAATGAGAGTTTGTGCTTGTTAACTTCACTTCCCTTACTTCGGGCCTGGTCTTATTTATATTTTGGGTTTTTTTAAGGGCGATCTTGTGTTACTTATAAAAGTGTTAACATTTACCATCAAATTTATTAGTTCTAGACACTTCAAAATACATACCAAAAACACATTTTATACAGAAGAAATATAGTGCTTAGAACTAAAAAACATTTTAAAATGTCAATAGACAATACTAAGAAATGAATACACAATTATTATTAAAGACAAATGTAAAGAATAAATGAATATTTAACATGGCTTTTACTATTCTGAATACTCATCTTGGCATATGGAAGACGGAGAGAAGAGGAGATTTTGTAGTTTGGAGAGAGAATCCCCGGCCTTCCATAAGGATCATAGGTGCCAAGGCATTATCTGGAGTCACTTCCGTTCTTGGTCTTTTGACACTAGGACAAGCTTAAATCCGATGCAACCGGCGAAAACCGAGACAAACTGTTCGCGAAAAAAATCGGTGAAAACCGAAAACGACGATAACCGAAGTTTCACTGTATACACAAATATTTGCAACATTGGTGAAAATGTCTACACATCGATTGTTCTGTATGTGTTCTCGATAAAGGATTGTGATTCAAAACGTTGATTCAGTCTGTTTTCCCCCCTCAACTTTTTAGTGTACTTCTTTTTTGGCATTTCGTCTGTTTTCTGAACTGTGTACTGTACTTACTCGTTTCATTATGTCTGTTTTGTCAACTGTTTACAATATTTGTCCAAGAAAATGTTTTGATGGCCAACAAAAACAAAGATTCATATTGGTTAGCAGACGCAGTTTTCAGTTAACGGTCATCTCTGCGAATAATTTTCAATGCGATATATATCCAGTAATGGTAGTGTCATTCAAATGTGGTACCGTGTCCTTCCGTCTGTTTTGTCAACAGTTTACTCTATTTGCATTTGTGTACAAACTTCATTCTGTCTTGCAAACTGATTTACTAGACAAAATGCTAGTCAATAATTTGCAAGACAGATGTGTGCAGGTGTCCAGGAGCCATTGCTTTCAATAGTGAAACGACGAAAACTAGCATGGTTCGGACATGTATGCAGGCACGATGCCATGTCAAAAACAATACTGCAGGGAACTGTCGAGGGTGGAAGAAGCAGAGGAGGTCAAATAAAGACATGGACAGACAACATCAAGGAATGGACAGGGCTAGATATTTCCACACTCATCCGCATCGCTGAGGATATAATTCGCTGGAGGACTCTGTGTGCTGAAGCATCCAATGTGGTACCCCTACGACCCTGAAGGGTTATGGGTTTATTGATTGATTGATTGAAGACAGAATGAAGTTTCGTCTAGTAAATCAGTTTGTTCTGTTGATGATGAAATAATCCCTTTATCTGTGAGCAGGTAGCCCATAGCATTTCTGACAAAAGCACAGGTTCTTCTTAGTTGTGTAACTGAGGCAATATCCTGATTCATATAAGGTATCGCCCGTATGTTGCCGGAGCCCGAAAGGGAAGCAAAGAACAGCAACACTGTTTACTTTCCATGCATGTCGTAAAAGGCGACTAAGGAGGTTATGGTATGGAGTTGGCTGCCCCATCCCATATAGGGTTAGTGACCCAAAGCCATGCTGAAGTCAGATGTGTCAGGCCGAAAGGCGCAGATATCGCAGCAATGCTGTAAACCATGACACAACGCATTCCATTCTCCAGACTACTTCCTGATAATATGCAGGAGTTTGAGAACGAACGCAGAAGAAGAAGAAAAATATAAGGTATCAAAGGTATGTATGTGTAAGGGGGATTTATGGGTGCATGTTTAGTCCGCGAAGGAAACAGTATTTCAGTGTACTGGTATTCCAAGATTACCATATCCTGCCTGGAGGATATCACACACTTCTGGGCCAACTGTACCTCTACGTGTCATTCAGTCTATTCTGTGATCTTTAAAACTGTTATCTTCTCGTCCTCTGTTCCTAAGTCAGACATAAACAAGAAAACAACATATATTATGTACAAGAGAAACAAACCAACAGATCATCTACTTGTTCAGAAAATGACGGCTTTACAAGCCACACACTGAATGTGTCAAACTATTTCCCGATTGTCTGCTTACTGTGATAAATTATTCTAGCACAAAGAGTAAAACAATGTAACGGACGCATACTAAACTAACTGCACAAGTTCAAGAGTATCGTCTATGGAGAACTAGACACAGGAATAAGCGATGTCTGCTAAGGTGAGATATGATTGATGACAGAGCCGTCAAAAATGACAACAACAGTCGTACTGTCTTTATCTTGGAGACCACAACGATGTTACAACAAACACACAGACAGGAAAATATTGTTTGTGGTCACATGAACGTTGTTACCCTAGCTTCCTTTAATATTCACAAAACATTGGCAACATATATTTCCAAAAGCATACTTCCAGCAAAACAATGAACCATCTTCATATGAGCTTTCCTACGTTCAGTATACGTATTTATTTCGTGTTTTGCCTTTCGTTCCGGTGAAGAATTTTAGCTGAAACGTCTGTGATTGTGTATCGTTACAAATGTGTGTTATTGCCTACTATTAGTTATTTTTGTACCTATTTCCGTTTATTTCGACATTTATCGTGTTACCCCAGCCCCCCTCCCCATCCATCTAAGTTTCGAGTTGTTTCCATAACTTTATCTCTTGAATGTTATACAATTCTTTGATGACAAACAAAAGTACAAACATGAATGTTATACAATGCTTTGATGATAAACAAAAGTACAAACATGATGGTATACACTATTTTGATGACAAATAAAGTACAAACCTGAATGTTATACAATTGATAAACAAAAGTAAAAATTCACATTGTAATTTAGGAGATGCAGTGTTTCAGTTAACTGTGTCATTTCTTCGCATAATTTTCAATGCGATATATATCCACTAATGGAAGTGTCATTCAAATGTGGTATTTCTGTCAAATTCAACATAAAGTACCATTGGCGACGGTATTTGTTTTTATGTTCCACTCAATGTATGTTTTATTCCACTTTAATTTACAGGAGATGTGTACACAACACCTCCTTGTATCGACCCTATTTATGCTGATAAACCACTTCCCGGATGCTCAGTTTAATAGATCAAATATCAGGTTCGTTTGTAAATGAAAACAAATAGATACTATGAAAATAAAAAGAGACTCGTCGGAGCTTTAGCCTTCGTGTACTTTAATGTTTGATGTGATCTTCGAGTGTATACAAGAGAACTGTGCATATATGGATATCCGCAGAAAGTGTAACGTTAATGGTTCTAACATTTAAAAAAAGTAAAGTAGTAAAATGTATAATTTTCATGTTCTCCTTTGGACTGAAAGATTGTTGTCCGTTCCATTGTGGATGTTGAAGACACAATGATGAAGACACACTTCTATCAAATAATCATTGACAGGTGCTGCGTTACGGAATTCTAACTTGTTTATTAATTTTTATTAAATATTTGTTCTTGTTGAATTTGTTTCCCGATAAAGGCCCCTACGTTAAAAACGTAGATGTTTTCCCTGTTTGCGTTAGATTTTGCAAGCTTGTATTTTTATTATATTTCCTCGTCACAGATCATCGTCAGAACAAATTATCATTTCATTCAGCTAGTTTTATTTCCATCTTTCCATAAACCCGTAACCCGTAGGATCATAATCGTACTTTGTTACTCGATCATCACATGATGATGATGGCCATTTGTTACATTCACTTCTGAAATTCAGTTAGAGTTATGTCCTTGACTATGAGTTCGTAGATTACTAATAAGTCATATTCTTGTAGGAAATGTTCTTGGACAGTTCGGACATGTGATGACCACTGTAGATGGTCTTTGGTCTACCTGTGAGTTTATAGCTACTCTCCGCTGTTGAGCTGCTGCATTTCTCCTTTTCTCACAAGATACTGCGCCTTTTATAAAAATGTAGAGTGTCGTGTAGCTCTTGGTTTATTTCAAAGGCGTACAGTGAGATTTTGAAACAAGTCCTTGTAGCATTTTTTTTATTCACCTTTGAGAACGTATATATCAAGTGACATATTCTTTCCAGAACGTTGTCTTCGTCGTGGATACTCTGAATGCATCTCTGTTCCGGACAGGCATGCCTGCATTTGCCAGAGACATATGCATACATTATTCAAAGTAGCTGGTCCATCGGCTTCTTGGTCTTCCTCTTCTTCTGTTTCCTGACAATCTAGAATCAGTCTTTCGATACCAACATGCCACTTTTAAGTATCCAAAATACTGTAGCTTCCATCTTATGATGATATTAAGAAGCCACTCTTCATTTAGTTTTAAGTAATTTCAAAACTTCAATGTTCTTCTTTTTCTATGTCCATGATATTCGTAGAATCTTCCTGTAGCACTTTATTTCAAATGAATTTATTCTTTTGGATATTGTCTTGTTTAAAGTCCAAGTATCGCATCCATATGTTTCCACAAGGAAAACACATGATCTTAAAATGATTACTTTAGTGTCGTTATTACTACTTTGCCAAAACTTTCTCATTTGTGTTAATTTGAATGTTGCAATTGTAAGTCTTCTAATCTCTACTGAACAATCCTCAAAACTGTTTATATTTGCTCCCAGATATTCAAATTTGTTTCAACATTCTAGTTCTATATTGTCTATGTTAATTATTGGTTTGATATTTGTTTTGTCTGTTGTCATTATTTTTTGTTTTCTGCGTGTTTAGATATAGATTTTGGATCTCGCTGTATTTCTTTGTTGTTGTGATTAGCTGTTTCAGTCACTCAGGATATGTAGTAAGGAGGACTTTGAGATCGTATACCCTTCTGAAACTCACCATAGAGAAGTATCTTTGGTCGGTGATGATTTGGCATTAATCAGATGCACATAGGTGTCCTAAACAGCAAAATAGGTGTCCTACACTGAGTGAATCAACATAGGTGTCCTACACTGAGTGAATCAACATAGGTGTCCTACACTGAGTGAATCAACATATGTGTCCTACACTGAGTGAATCAACATAGGTGTCCTACAATGAGTAAATCAACATAGGTGTCCTAAACTGAGTGAATCAACATAGGTGTCCTACACTGAGTGAATCAACATAGGTGTCCTACACTGAGTGAATCAACATATGTGTCCTACACTGCATGCCTTAAACGTAGGTGTCCTACACTGAGTGAATCAACATATGTGTCCTACATTGCATGCATCAACATATGTGTCCTACACTGAGTGAATCAACATAGGTGTCCTACACTGAGTGAATCAACATATGTGTCCTACTGCATGCCTTAAACGTAGGTGTCCTACACTGCATGCATCAACATAGGTGTCCTACACTGAGTGAATAAACATAGGTGTCCTACACTGAGTGAATAAACATAGGTGTCCTACACTGCATGCATCAACATAGGTGTCCTACACTGAGTGAATCAACATATGTGTCCTACACTGAGTGAATAAACATAGGTGTCCTACACTGAGTGAATCAACATATGTGTCCTACACTGAATGAATCAACATAGGTGTCCTACAATGAGTAAATCAACATAGGTGTCCTAAACTGAGTGAATCAACATAGGTGTCCTACACTGAGTGAATCAACATAGGTGTCCTACACTGAGTGAATCAACATATGTGTCCTACACTGCATGCCTTAAACGTAGGTGTCCTACACTGAGTGAATCAACATATGTGTCCTACATTGCATGCATCAACATATGTGTCCTACACTGAGTGAATCAACATAGGTGTCCTACACTGAGTGAATCAACATATGTGTCCTACTGCATGCCTTAAACGTAGGTGTCCTACACTGCATGCATCAACATAGGTGTCCTACACTGAGTGAATAAACATAGGTGTCCTACACTGAGTGAATAAACATAGGTGTCCTACACTGAGTGAATAAACATAGGTGTCCTACACTGCATGCATCAACATAGGTGTCCTACACTGAGTGAATCAAAATATGTGTCCTACACTGAGTGAATAAACATAGGTGTCCTACACTGAGTGAATAAACATAGGTGTCCTACACTGAGTGAATCAACATAGGTGTCCTACACTGCATGCATCAACATAGGTGTCCTACACTGAGTGAATCAACATATGTGTCCTACACTGAGTGAATAAACATAGGTGTCCTACACTGAGTGAATCAACATAGGTGTCCTACACTGCATGCATCAACATAGGTGTCCTACACTGCATGCATCAACATAGGTGTCCTACACTGAGTGAATCAACATATGTGTCCTACACTGAATGCATCAACATAGGTGTCCTACACTGAGTGAATCAACATATGTGTCCTACAATGCATGCATCAACATAGGTGTCCTACACTGAGTGATTCAGCATAGGTGCCCTACACTGAGTGAATCAACATATGTGTCCTACACTGAGTGAATCAACATAGGTGTCCTACAATGCATGCATCAACATAGGTGTCCTACACTGAGTGAATCAACATAGGTGTCCTACACTGAATGCATCAACATAGGTGTCCTACACTGAGTGAATCAACATATGTGTCCTACAATGCATGCATCAACATAGGTGTCCTACACTGAGTGATTCAGCATAGGTGCCCTACACTGAGTGAATCAACATATGTGTCCTACACTGAGTGAATCAACATAGGTGTCCTACACTGAGTGAATCAACAAAGATGTCCTACACTGAGTGAATCAACATAGGTGTCCTACACTGAGTGAATGAACATATGTGTCCTACACTGAGTGAATCAACATAGGTGTCCTACAGTGAGTGAATCAACATAGGTGTCCTACACTGAGTGAATCAACATAGGTGTCCTGCACTGAGTGAATCATCATAGGTGTCCTACACTGCATATGTGTCCTACACTGAGTGAATCAACATATGTGTCCTACACTGCATGCGTTAAACGTAGGTGTCCTACACTGAGTGTATAAACATAGGTGTCATACACTGAGTGTATAAACATAGGTGTCCTACACTGAGTGAATAAACATAGGTGTCCTACACTGAGTGTATAAACATAGGTGTCCTACACTGAGTGAATAAACATAGGTGTCCTACACTGAGTGTATAAACATAGGTGTCCTACACTGAGTGAATAAACATAGGTGTCCTACACTGAGTGAATCAACATAGGTGTCCTACACTGCATGTATCAACATAGGTGTCCTACACTGCATGCATCAACATAGGTGTCCTACACTGAGTGAATCAACATAGGTGTCCTACACTGCATGCATCAACATAGGTGTCCTACACTGAGTGATTCAGCATAGGTGCCCTACACTGAGTGAATTAACATATGTGTCCTACACTGAGTGAATCAACATAGGTGTCCTACACTGAGTGAATCAACATAGGTGTCCTACACTGAGTGAATCAACATAGGTGTCCTACACTGAGTGAATCAACATAGGTGTCCTACACTGCATGCATCAACATAGGTGTCCTACACTGCATGCATCAACATAGGTGTCCTACACTGAGTGAATCAACATATGTGTCCTACACTGAGTTAATCAACATAGGTGTCCTACACTGAGCGAATCAATATAGGTGTCCTACACTGAGTGAATCAACATAGGTGTCCTACACTGCATGCATCAACATAGGTGTCCTACACTGCATGCATCAACATAGGTGTCCTACACTGAGTGATTCAGCATAGGTGTCCTACACTGAGTGAATCAACATAGGTGTCCTACACTGCATGCATCAACATAGGTGTCCTACACTGCATGCATCAACATAGGTGTCCTACACTGAGTGAATCAACATAGGTGTCCTACACTGAGTGAATCAACATAGGTGTCCTACACTGAGTGAATCAACATAGGTGTCCTACACTGCATGCATCAACATAGGTGTCCTACACTGAGTGAATCAACATAGGTGTCCTACACTGAGTGAATCAACATAGGTGTCCTACACTGCATGCATCAACATAGGTGTCCTACACTGCATGCATCAACATAGGTGTCCTACACTGAGTGATTCAGCATAGGTGCCCTACACTGAGTGAATCAACATATGTGTCCTACACTGAGTGAATCAACATAGGTGTCCTACACTGAGTGAATCAACATAGGTGTCCTACACTGCATGCATCAACATAGGTGTCCTACACTGCATGCATCAACATAGGTGTCCTACACTGAGTGAATCAACATAGGTGTCCTACACTGTGTGAATCAACATAGGTGTCCTACACTGAGTGAATCAACATAGGTGTTCTACACTGCATGCATCAACATAGGTGTCCTACACTGAGTGAATCAACATAGGTGTCCTACACTGAGTGAATCAACATAGGTGTCCTACACTGAGTGAATCAACATAGGTGTCCTACACTGAGTGAATCAACATAGGTATCCTACACTGAGTGAATCAACATATGTGTCCTACACTGAGTGAATCAACATATGTGTCCTACACTAAAATATGGAAATATGAAAATCATCTTGACCTGTCCTATCTGTGATATTTTCTGCCCATGATTTTGACTGACCATCTCTACTTCTTCCACCTTCAACTATACCATGCAATATTATTTTTTACCATGAATCACCTCAGCATACATATGCATGCACGTATTTGTCCTTTTACTATGGAAAGCAGTGATTTCTGTGAACCAGCTCTATTCTATACTTTTACTCTAGTGTATTGGAAGCAGTGATTTCTGTGAACCTGCTCTATTCTATACTTTTACTCTAGTGTATTGGAAGCAGTGATTTCTGTGAACCTGCTCTATTCTATACTTTTACTGTAGTGTATTGGAAGCAGTGATTCCTGTGAACCTGCTCTATTCTATACTTTTACTCTAGTGTATTGGAAGCAGTGATTCCTGTGAACCTGCTCTATTCTATACTTTTACTCTACTGTATTGGAAGCAGTGATTCCTGTGAACCTGCTCTATTCTATACTTTTACTCTAGTGTATTTGAAGCAGTGATTCCTGTGAACCTGCTCTATTCTATACTTTTACTCTAGTGTATTGGAAGCAGTGATTCCTGTGAACCTGCTCTATTCTATACTTTTACTCTAGTGTATTGGAAGCAATGATTCCTGTGAACCTGCTCTATTCTATACTTTTACTCTAATGTATTGGAAGCAGTGATTCCTGTGAACCTGCTCTATTCTATACTTTTACTCTCGTGTATTGGAAGCAGTGATTCCTGTGAACCTGCTCTATTCTATACTTTTACTCTGGTGTATTGGAAGCAGTGATTCCTGTGAACCTGCTCTATTCTATACTTTTACTCTACTGTATTGGAAGCAGTGATTCCTGTGAACCTGCTCTATTCTATACTTTTACTCTAGTGTATTGGAAGCAGTGATTTCTGTGAACCTGCTCTATTCTATACTTTTACTCTACTGTATTGGAAGCAGTGATTCCTGTGAACCTGCTCTATTCTATACTTTTACTCTACTGTATTGGAAGCAGTGATTCCTGTGAACCTGCTCTATTCTATACTTTTACTCTAGTGTATTGGAAGCAGTGATTCCTGTGAACCTGCTCTATTCTATACTTTTACTCTAGTGTATTGGAAGCAGTGATTCATGTGAACCAGCTCTATTCTATACTTTTACTCTAGTGTATTGGAAGCAGTGATTCATGTGAACCAGCTCTATTCTATACTTTTACTCTAGTGTATTGGAAGCAGTGATTCATGTGAACCAGCTCTATTCTATACTTTTACTCTACTGTATTGGAAGCAGCGATTCCTGTGAACCAGCTCTATTCTATACTTTTACTCTAGTGTATTGGAAGCAGTGATTCCTGTGAACCTGCTCTATTCTATACTTTTACTCTAGTGTATTGGAAGCAGTGATTCCTGTGAACCTGCTGTATTCTATACTTTTACTCTAGTGTATTGGAAGCAGTGATTCCTGTGAACCTGCTCTATTCTATACTTTTACTCTACTGTATTGGAAGCAGTGATTTCTGTGAACCTGCTCCATTCTATACTTTTACTCTAGTGTATTGGAAGCAGTGATTCCTGTGAACCTGCTCTATTCTATACTTTTACTCTAGTGTATTGGAAGCAGTGATTCCTGTGAACCTGCTCTATTCTATACTTTTACTCTAGTATATTTTTAAACTGATGACTCTTGAACTAGAAACTCCACCGTAATAATGATACATATCAATAATTATCTGCTAAATCATGAAATAATTGATTTCTGCCACATTGAAACTGATTTGGTTGTTGAGATTTTGAGTTTTGATACATCCAACTTAGACATACAGTAGTGGCAAAGTTAATTTATTCTATTGAATTGAGATGACATGACTATATAGCGAGACTTGTTTTCCAGTGTAAATCTCCTAAACATTTATCTCTATAGTGATTCATTTTTTATTCTGTTTCCCCTTAAATGCATTTCTTGGCTCCATTTCTTTTCTTTTGTCTTATATCAAATAATGACAATGGAAGGTGAAGAAATGCAAGATAGTGGACATTGCACCTATGTCCTTTTATGACGGACTCCTAGATGGTAGGGAATGCCAGAAGTACCATCACCGCAGACAGGACAATGAATTAGAAAGAAGAATGATGAAATTGTTGACTCAGAAGTAATGCTACAACTCTGCTAGGATATGCTGATTCTGGGATACTGCTGAACTACAATGCCTGCGTTCACGGACTAAACATGCATTCATAAACACGGTAAAGCAACCAATGCCATTAAGACAATGAAACTTACGAGTTAGGATGCTACCTCAGATGCCAGTTCGGTTATTCAACTGAAGAGAATATATGCTTTTGTCATAGAAGCTATGCGCTGTCAAGAACTACCATATGGGATATCATAGCTACATGTAATATGCTTTCACCATCTTTATAATTATAGAGATATAGCAGTATGGCAAAACGTGTAATGGAACGTAAGGCTGTTCGTAACAGGAGAAAAGGCCGTTCAAGATAAGACTGGACAAACAATATTTCAGTGTATTTAAAAACTGCAGTGTGTCATCCAACAATATTTGTACATTGTTCAGGAAGTCCTTAAAGAAGACTACACATTTATGAAAAGAATATGTCACCTGATGCTGACATGATTCCTTGTCAAAAACAATACTGCAGGTAACGTTAAAAGAAGCAGAGGAGGACAAACAAAAGCACGGACAGACAACATCAAGGACTGGACAGGACACGATTTTTCCTTACTTGTCTGCATTCTCAAAGATATAAATCACTGGATGACTACGCTGTGTATTGATGAGTTCCCTACTACACTGATGGATTAGGGTTTATAGACAGAAATAGATAGATATATCACTTGATCATTAAGAGCTGTACCTGCCCCCCCCCCTTGCATAATTTCATTTCTGTTTATGAATCTCTACATCTAAAGAAATGAAAAACAAATGAATCTTAAAACTGTCAACTCACCACATTCGGAAAATAAAATGCAGGACCAAGTGATTTATCTTTTTGTGGTGGATCCTGCTTCTTCAAGCTACCATCATCACACTCCTCATAACCATATGCTTGTCCCTGTGATGGAATGGATGGTGCGTCAGGTTTACGATAGAACTTGATCCGACTCGTCATTAACTGCTGAGAAACAGTGACATTTAAGTGTGTCAGTAACAAGTTCTTGTAATGTTGTAAACAATAGTACACCATCTCTAAATATTTTTTTACCCAGAGACAATTTTACACACACAATAATGTCTACATCGCTTTAAACGTATTATCTAATAGTTAAGAGTACGCACTTTCACAGGAACTTTTTTCAAACTGACACCTTGGGGATCCCGGCACAGGTAGTAAATAATTATTGAAACAGAAATATAAAATAATATTTAAAAAAATAAACATTAATATAGACTAATATGAGAAAATGTGGTTAAGCTGGTCGCTTTGTGCTCAAGAGGTCGCAGATTTGAATCCCGCTTGTGTTTTTTTATTTACAAAGTGGATTATTTCAGAGATCCATGGGGATTATTGATTGAAACTACAGAGCTACGTGTTATGAGTGGTACTCATGTCAAGAAGAACATAGTATATATATGGAGAAATCCACGTACATTTAAGTCAATCCTTTATGCCTTTTGGGCCCTTTTAAGAAAATGAAGAGAAATATAGTCTAGTGTAAGTAAATAAACAGAAATGTAGAGTAGTGTAAGTAAATAAACAGAAATGTAGAGTAGTGTAAGTAAAAAGAAATGTAGAGTAATGTAAGTAAATAAACAGAAATGTAGACTAGTATAATATAATAATAAAATGCAAATAGAAATAACACAATATGCTAAAAAACATAAATGTAGACTAATATAAGTAAACAAACAGAAACATACACTAGAATAAGAAAATAAACAAATCTTAAAGATATTTCTTAAGATATAAATTATATAAACACTAAGAATCCTCCTGCCAGATTAGAAGGATGTCGCACACTAGGGAAGCCATTTCCTATGCTTTTTCCTATGGAAGTACATCTCTTAAAGGGTGAAGGGTTTACCTTAAAAAAAATAACTCGCGTGTTTTGGGGTTTTTTAAATGTAAAATTGTACTAGGCCTACCTTTTCGTAAAACTGTATTAGGCCTAGCTTTTCGTAACAATTCACTAAGGGAGAAGAGGTTTTAAGCTGTTTACCCACATGTGGATCACATTCCTACTGTTAAAAGTCATGTTACGATCTACTGAAGGGATGGGGTGGGGGGGGTCGCTCTTATCTACGTGCCTGGTTAGGACGCATGGCTCAGTATATTACGGGCAGCAGTGTCTGTCCCGAAGATACCATTTCAGGATTATCACATCCTGAGTCACTGGGCCATTGTGGTGGACTTCAGCCATAGGAAAACAGTGTAGTTAGTCACCACCTCACTAGAGCTGCGCAATACATCTCTGGCTCCCTCCCAATCACAGCGCGTGCATGCATACACATAAATAACAAGGCATATAAAAACAAAAAGAAACCACACACATGTGCAATAAAAGCATAGAGGATATGGTAGAGATCTCTCACAACAAGAAAGCCTCAAGGTACAGGCATATAATCTACGAAGGTTTTCTGTGGCATAAGTGGTTGTCTAGTGGTGAGACCCACATACATTCCACATGCTGGGTGTAGCTGCTTGCTAACATCTGGCTACAGCGTACCAGGTTCGAAACCACGTCTGGACATATAAAAAAACCAATCCGGGTTGTGATTTCTCACTTGACACGACCACTCCTCCAGTCGACTCAGCTGTACATGAGTACCTGACGCATGAGTTAGGGAAGGTAAAAAAACAGCAAGAAAGGGAACTGGCCTCCCCACCTAATAGTTGCTGCGGCTTAGTACATAAAGTTATCTTCATCCCCGACGGCAGATGCCATGGGATCTACCTTTAACTTTACCTTGCCACGCAAAATAGCAAATTTACGATTTGACAAATGGGGAAGAAAATAACTGGGACATGGGAGGTAACTGTTGATTCATTTCGATGTCTCTAGGAAATGCAAGAGTTTGCTACCCTTGAATGTTGGAATTGTGTATGAATAAGAATGTGTTAGGCAAAATTTGACCACATAGCAGGTAAAGAAGGTGAATAACATTTAAATAATAACAATGTTTTAGAAATGAAACACCCTGCAGAATACAGTACATATGCTGAATCATAATAATAATCACGATCAAGTACTGCCTCTGCATTGCAGATTGACTACAACAGACTTCCAAAATCTTTTGCTGTGTTGGTGACATACTCTGGCAGACACAATTTAGACTATTTATAATATTTCTCACATATCCCTGTCCTTCACCTTTATCTACAAGTATGGTTTTCATTTAAGGTTTCATGACTATTTATGAGGGCTGTTCAATAAGTTACTGGAGCTTGATTTTGTTATAGAAAATCATAATATCTAGAACATGCTATTTACCATGAACATACCAATGCCCTAGTTTGTTTCCTCACTTTAATATAAATTGACTTTAATCTTCAACAATGTGTGTGAGTAAATTTCTGCCTGAAAATATTGGTTCCAAAACTTTCTAAATACTGCAATCAGCTTTTCAGAGAATCCTGCTAATTAGATGTATAACATTTGAGTAACATCCCATTTTCAAAAGTGGATGCAGCTCATCAGATTAAGATGACAACCCTTTTCTCTTCCTCCACTCCGGTTAATGCATGACAGGTTAAGTCCAAAGCCAAGATGATGTTGATTGCATTCTTTGATATTTATCTGCTAGTTCATTATGAGTTTTGTTGCTGTATCTATGTATACAAAGGGATAATTCCGGAGCTGTACTTTTGGGGTTCTCAAAAGGCTCCTCAAAAATAGCATGTAGATGGACAATATTTGGCTCCTTTATAGTTTGGCTCAAGTACCGGCTGGTGGCTCGTGCAGAAGATAGTAAAAGTTCTACAGTGTCCGGCAAAGCTGACACAATTCGAATGCAAGATTGTGCACCACTCATAAATACATAATTGTTAGCATTTGAAAATATGGTCTCGTTAGTCGTGCATTGGACTCTTGCTCCATCGATCAGTGTTCATTCTACAGGAATTTTATATTTTCCCCCGCTAAATTATAAGAAAAATATATGCATGTATTCTATTTTTCTTTATTTTTGATTTGGCAATATCGGGCATTGTTTCTAGTCTATATATAAGCCATTGCTAGTCAGGGTCATAGGGGTTCCACATTGGATGCATCCACATATATTGCGGATTTGATCAATTTCTATCTTCAGTGATGTGGATTAGTGTGAAAAAATCCTGATGTGTCCAGTCCTTGAATTTGTATACTCATGCTTTTCTTCACCCACTACTGTTTCCTTCATCTTCACTTGTTCCTTGTAGTATTGTCTGGATAAGGAATCATGTCAGCGTACATGTCCTAACCATGCAAGCTTTCTTACTTTAAATATTGAAAGTAATGAATCTTGTGGAGTTGCATGCGTCTCGATTTTATTTCTTACGTGCACATTTGGCTTATGGTCTCAATAGGAGATTCAAAGAATATGTAACATTTGTATTCAAAGGCCTATAACTATTTCTCAATGTCTGCAGTAAATGTCCAACTTTCATAACCATAACCATACTACAATACAATAGAAAGCACTAGAAAAAGTGGCGTAGTTTAAAATTTTTAGACTTATTACGCAGAGTTTTATTTTTTTAGTAAGTAGCTCTTCATTCCCCCTTTCCCATCAGAAACATGTATTTACGACTCTATTTAAAATATAAACTAATTTTTAAAAAATTTATCTTATATAATCTTGTTTTGCATCTTTAGTCAACTGTTCTTCTGTTTGACAAAAATGCTAAGTACTCTCACAAACATTAACATCATACGATTAAATGTAAAGGCTTCTAATCTTTAGTATTATATTAACTTGGTGTTATTGTTGAATCCGTTTACAAAAAAACCTTCAAGAAATTATCCAGAACAAATTGACGTGTTGACTAATGCACTATTAGTCACTAAATAACACATTTTCCTACACCACAAAAAAAATCCGTGTCATGTTGTTTTGATCATCTCACATCGTAACAGATAGGGATTTTCCATTTTAAGTTCTAAGAACTAGTCATCATAAATTATTTCTAAGTGCTTGATTGATCTGAAGCCAGTATCAGAAAGAACAATTAAATTGATACTAAAAGATCAAAGGTCAGATCCACACCAGCCAATAAACATTGCAGCTGTAAACAAAATCATAAAATTGTATGCTGAATCATTTTGGTGTCAAGGACAGATAACTTTCAAAACAAGAATGAACCTATGATTATCTCTCTGTAATGTTTAAATAACAAAATTTGTTTGCGCTATTTAAGTTATTTAACCATGGGAGGGGACACAGAGCATTCTGACGTCTATTGATGCTACGCAGTGTCTAGCGAGTTATAAACTTTGATTTTCACTCTAACACCGATATTGCTTTTCCAAATAAAGTTTAGTCTTGACAAAGAAGTTAAAGCCATCTCCAGCCTTATCTATATTTCTTATTAATATTTGTATATTAATATAAAACAAGTAACAATATATATCATCTTACCTGTTTTCTCTCTTCACTGCCTGTTCCAGGTGCAGACCTTGGTTTTTCTCCCAACTCCAAATATTTGTGAGAATGATAGGCACCAGGACCTGGAGTTTGTGAGGCTGAATCAGGAAATCTCTTGCATTTGTATGCTAATGATCCTCTTCCCTGAAAATAGGAAAGAAAATCATAACTTTATATTATATTGATATCAGTGATGTATTTTTCTGTAAGCAGCAGTAATATAGTTGTGAGTTTATCCGTGCGCGTGGAAGTCATTTGGTCACATATCAAACATTTGGCATCGGCAGGATTACCTATCTCTCACATGCTTAGGCCTATATCTGAGTCACGACAGTTGTAGCCATTTCTGGTTTAGTTTTAATTTCTGTTTAAAATGTGAATACTGCTTAAATGTGAATACTGCTTAAATGTGAATACTGCTTAAATGTGAATACTGCTTAAATGTGAATACTGCTTAAATGTGAATACTGCTTAAATGTGAATACTGCTTAAATGTGAATACTGCTTAAATGTGAATACTGCTTAAATGTGAATACTGCTTAAATGTGAATACTGCTTATATGTGAATACTTCTTAAATGTAGGTACAAAAGTAAGGTAATGATAATCTGAGTTATGAACCAGCAAAATAGCACATAGTTTCCCATAAGTGCGCAGCTGCTTAGTCAATGGTTGACATCACAGCAAGACTAGAATTTACTTCCATACTTGTTCAGTAGTGATGGTACCAGTCCTCAATCTTTCCAGATCATAAGCTGTGGTACCCGACTTCCTTGTGGTTGGGTGAGCCATGGAAGTAATGTTCATGGGAAAGAACTCAACCTGCTGGTCGATGGCGAGTAACGTAACACACTACGCTATCATATAACATAATAGAGTGATGTAGCACTCTACACTATTATATAGACAGTAGCACACAGACATCCTGTTCTCTAATTATTCTCTAGCAGAGCTACACAAAATGTCACTGACTTAATTGACTTTATTATACCTAACCTTTAGGTTCACATGAATCACTACTTTCAATATTAAAACAATGTTGCGGTCGGATGAGTTGGGTCAATGTCGCAAATAAAACTATGACACAGTGCATTTTCATTATCTGGATGACATCCTGCAGGACTATTATAAATCGTGTAGGACTATTGTCCTGTTTAAGAGCGATCCAGTGGGAGTTTGAAAATTAAAGACCAAATAATAGTAAAACAATGAAAGTTGCATGGTTTGGACACGTATGCCAACATGATAATAAAACAATGTTAGCCCAGGGTAATATAGCATGTCATGATGTTCAACATTTAAAAGTAATTGCAAGCACATCAACCTTTGTAATGAAGAATGGATGAAAAACAGTAAAGATAACAATTATTTTTTATAGATCATTGCTACAAGCAAGTCTCCTGGATCAACTTGGGAACTTCATTAGTTACAGCATCACAAATATGGCATGTAATGATTTGAAATTTTGTGTTTGGATCATTTCAATTCTCTGTAACCTAGTATTGAATGTTTTCTTTGTTTCTATTTCCAAGAATTATGAGCTGTGAAGCTCTTATTTCTATTGTAATTTGGGGTAGAGAGTTTCCTTAGAGCTTTCTTTCATATCTTTCTTGCTGAAAAGTTACCTTTAATTTATATCTGGAAACATGGATATTAGGGTAAATAAGAGCAGACAGACTTGCTGGTGTGACCACAGTGACTAGTGGTAGTTCACTGGAATGTGCTGATATTCAGATATTATGAATGCCATCAAGGAGTTGGACCAGTTGGAAGATATGGGGGTGTATTTCTACTTCTGTGTATATGGTTAGAATGCCGGACCAGGGAATGTAGTGTGGTGTTGCAAGAAACTAGCGGCATATAGGAATCAAAAGAAAAGTTATCAACACACACAGAACCAGAACAGTCATTAACCACAAGCTGAAGGACATACTGAATATGAAACCGGAGCACCTATGGACTTGTACGGAGTGCTATGATGATGATCTGATGATTAACCTTCATTCCGAGAAGATTCCAACTCTAAAGAGTATGAAATGCTTTGAGAAGCCTCCTACTCAGAAGGGTCTGTGTGTGTACAGAAGACATGTTCCACCATTTTTTAATGCAGACATACAATCACCTGAAAACCACCAAACATGTTGTAGTATAAATGTTACTCATGATGATGCTTGACCACATAGTCTAGAATACTTGAATGCGATCAGTAAGTTAGACAGACATTTGGAAATGTTAATGTCCATCAGTAAGTTAGACAGACATTTGGAAATGTTAATGTCAATCAGTAAGTTAGACAGACATTTAGAAATGTTAATGTCAATCAGTAAGTTAGACAGACATTTGGAAATGTTAATGTCCATCAGTAAGTTAGACAGACATTTGGAAATGTTAATGTCCATCAGTAAGTTAGACAGACATTTAGAAATGTTAATGTCAATCAGTAAGTTAGACAGACATTTAGATATGTTAATGTCAATCAGTAGACAGAGGAATTTAACTTTGATAATATTTGTCTGTGTTGATGTTTAATAAAGGAAGCTATGTGGTAATACAGGATATATGCATTCATGCTCACTATTTCAATTGGTAGGCCATTTTCTGGTGACAGAAGGCAACAGAAACAACATGTGCTTTAAATTGTGAATATCTGAGATAATCTATTATTGAATATTGAGCTGAAACTATTTGCCCCACTGACTGACTTTTTACATCACAGTGGCTAAATTGTCACATTTTAATTCCTGATAAATTTAATTCAATTTGTACAAGTTCATATAATGTTGGTTTCTTCTAGTCTGTTCTTAGTTAGAGAAGTGGATGAGCTATCAAATGAGTACACAATAAAAATGATATCTATAGGTATAGTAGGTATACATGAAAACATAAAAAGTATAGTAGTAGTAATAGTAATAATAATAATAATAATAATAATAATAATAATAACAATAATAATAATAATAATAATAATAATAATAATAATAATAATAATAACAATAATAATAATAATAATAATAATAACAATAATAATAATAATAATAACAACAACAATAATAATAATAATAATAATAATAATAATAATAACAATAATAACAACAATAATAATAATAATAACAATAATAACAACAATAATAATAATAATAATAATAATAATAATAATAATAACAATAATAACAATAATAATAATAATAATAATAATAATAAAACCAATAAACTATCAGGGTTGTAGGGGTGTTTTATGCAGAAAGATTTCCACGCTTTTCTATTCTCTACCATCCTGATGAGTTTAGAAACTTCACACTTTGTCCATTCGTGATATTATGTCCTCTTCTTGGCACCTCATCCTCTTCCACATTCCACCGTCCCTTCAAGAACCTCTCTTGTTATCGAGAAATGTCTCATAATGTGCCCATACCAGAGGAGTTTAAAAAGTTTCATGATTGTTAACAATGGTTTTTGTTGACCAAATGTTAACCGTTAACAGCGGTTCTCATAGACCAAATACTACATTAATTTTATTATGCACCTACACATAAGTCTTATGTTCTTGGTAACAGATGCGCAACACAGTAACAGATGCACAACACAGTAACAGATGCACAACACAGTAACAGATGCACAACACAGTAACAGATGCACAACACAGTAACGGATGCACAACACAGTAACAGATGCACAACACAGTAACAGATGCACAACACACGTCTATAGCATTTTTTTTCAAATGCCTAAATTCTTTTCTCTCTAAGTTACAGTAGGTATGCACGCACACATAAAAAAATGAACAATTTAAGCCCCACCCTCCTCTCCATATAAAAGATGTCTCTGCTGTTACATATGTTACAATTGTCCTGTTTTGTTTTATTGCATGTTTTTTATCTACCTTTTCATCTAAATTTGTTCATAGTTAAGTATTCCCAGTAACCTGTTTATCTAATTTTGCATTACTATTTGTTACTTTGGTTACTGCGGCACCCTCCACATTGTCGGACACCCTCCGACTATTTGGTAATTTATATATTTTTATATGTTACATATGAGTATCACATAGACTCTGATGTTAGGTTGATAAAGTTGTGCCTTTGCAAGAGGCTTAAGTTCCCCATTTTAACAAATAAACATATGGGTATTATATGAGAAACAAAGCTTACTTTTAATATACATTTCAATCAATAACAGGTATACTTTAACTGTACCTTTGGACCATCCTGAAGTATGCCAATCTCATAATGCCCTGGGCCAGGTGCCACAACTACCTGATCACTAATATTATCTCTGCCTGACATTGACAGAAATGGAGCATAACCATCTGAAAATGAATGAATAATATTAGTTACCAATGACTTTCATCAAATATGTTCTCAGCATCTTCAAAGTAAGTTTGTCTCTGTCAAGTCTTCCATGGCATATGTTTTCTATGTGTGTTTATGTTTTCTCTGTTGTGCAAATATCATCAGTACTGAAAACAGGTGTTTCAGTCCATCAATGTCCTACTGACATGATTACATTTACCTCATGTTTACTGTTGCCAGAATTCCTTATGGTAGACTACTTTTTTAACTTGTGTTATACCAGTGATATCAATCTCTTGGCTTGTTCTGAATCTTCTTCAGCCTACTTCTACCACAGCAATTAATTCTTTGGTTGGCCCGTTCATTTCCCTCCACGCCCGCGTGTCCGGAGACAAAGATAAGCGTGAGTTTTCTTAGTGATGCCCGTATTTTAGCTCTCTCTAATGACTCAACCCATTCCCTACGTACATCAAATGTTTTTACTTTCTGAATCATATTCAGTGAGTCACTTAATATGAACGCATGGGATTAAGCTTGCAATTCTAGCCAGTTGAGTACCTGCGTTACGTCGAATACTTCCATTGTTGTAATCTTACAGTGCAGCATAAAAGACTACCATATAACACAAGATATATGGCAAAGTTAAATGAACATGTTCATGTAACACTGAAAAGTTTTTCTTACAAGAAAAATGTCAATACTTTCATAAACTATCTTTACCTCCTCTACACTTCCGTTTATTGTCAGAATCATAGCTTCCTGGTCCAACAGCATCTGGAGTACTGCCAATCTTGAAGGTCAGAGCACGAGGTGCTCTGTCATACATTATTTTTTCTTATGTGAATGTCCACAGTTCTTCTAAATAATTAAGCTGGGCATATCTGAAACAAAATAAGACAATAGTTTTTAATTTAGCCTATATATGACATTTAATATTTAATTTAGCCTGTATATGACATGTAGTATTTAATTTAGCCTATATATGACATTTAATATTTAATTTAGCCTATATATGACATTTAATATTTAATTTAGCCTGTATATGACATTTAATATTTAATTTAGCCTATATATGACATTAATATTTAATTTAGCCTGCCGGTATATATGATATTCAATATTTAATTGACAGAAATTATTACAGCTACCTTTTAAAACTATTCATTCTAAATCTAACATTTATTAAGCCTAAATGTAGATCTATTTAACTGCTGAACATTTTATATGGGAAACTGCCCATGATTTGTGTCAACAAGACCATGAACTAGATTGATGGAGAAATCAAAGATACATTAAAGAAATATGCGTTGACCATGGCCAATACGACTTAAATAGCCAAAGATAGACAACTCGAACACTCCCACGATGCTTAAAGGAACAAGTAAAACAGCAATAGAGAGGAAGATAAACAAGTTACAAAGGTGGAAGAGAGTTTAAAAAGTGGACATCAACAATACTGTTTTTATACATATATTAAGTCTTTCGCTAAAGTGGCGTCTTTTAACCGATCTACAGGCTACATCTGTGATTACATGGAGTTGTTTTAAAGATCATAACACTTTGTTGCTAATTTAATCCTTTTTGGTATTTATATCAACATTTATATCAACATTTATATCAACATTTATATCAACTGGAGCTACAAAATCCTTCCCATGCAATCCCTTAACGGGATACATGCAGTATTTAACAGTTTTATATTTCTTTTTATATCAACATAATGATGGTTCTGATTGAAAGTGTAATATGTCTACATTACTTCTGGTATGGTTTTGATGTGTTATGATATCAGTTTCGTACGTTATTGATAAGTTTTTGATATGTGTGGTAGGCTATGTGATGATCTATCTATCTATCTTTTGTCTTTTCCACAAATGCTGTTAGTCATCACTGGTAGTTGAAGTTTTATCTCTTTGGCCATCTTTGTTGCGTTTGCCATGGTTAGGTTGTGGCTTTTGACAATCTCTGATTGAATCTTCCCATCATATTCTTGGTCTTCCTATTGCTTTGTAGCCATTTTCTGCTGTTGTATACAAGGATAACTGGTTGTGATGGTTCCATTCACATAAGGTGTCCGAACGAGTTGATGTGTTGTCTCTTTATATATTATTTGCATGATATAGTCTTTACTATTTCTCTTCTTCTTCTTCTTCTTCTTCTTCTGCGTTCATTCTCAAACTCCTGCAGATTAGTAGGATGTAGTCCGGAGAACTGAATGCGTTGTGTCATGGTTTACAGCATTGCTGCGATATCTGCGTCTTTCATCCTGACACATCCAGCTTCAGCATGGCTTTGGGTTACTGACCCTATATGGGATGGGACAGCCAACTCCATCCCATAACCTCCTTAGTCGCCTATTACGGCATGCATGGAAGGTAAACAGTGTTGCTATTCTTTGCTCCCATTCGGGCCCGGCAACACACGGGCGACTATCTCTCTGATATCTTTGTTCCACATTCAGTCTCTTCTGTCTTTCATCCTGACACATCCAGCTTCAGCATGGCTTTGGGTTACTGACCCTATATGGGATGGGACAGCCAACTCCATCCCATAACCTCCTTAGTCGCCTATTACGGCATGCATGGAAGGTAAACAGTGTTGCTATTCTTTGCTCCCATTCGGGCCCGGCAACACACGGGCGACTATCTCTCTGATATCTTTGTTCCACATTCAGTCTCTTCTGGTGACATTTATAGCTTTTTACAGGCATTTCATCTTGCATGTTGCAATCTTTCTCTTGAGTATTTTTCTCTGATACTGGTAACATAGCGTTGGGATAAACATGGTGTTTATCAATAGTTAACATACATATTTAGCTGTTCTGTTGCTCTGCATATTTTCATAGTTTCTGTTTGTTATGTGTTTAATCACATGTTGTATTGTTTGCAAGCTGCTTGTAATGAATTTGTGTGCCTTTGTAGTTCCAACGTGATGCTATTATTTCTTATATTTTCAATATAAATTTTCGAGCGTAGCCAACTTATGTTTAGTGAAAGTATAACTACTGTATTTTATTTTATTTAGTATTTTATCTGCATTCATTTGAAATTCAATCTGGCAATTATTGGCAACATACCAATGCAGAATTATTCCATTTTGTAAGAAAATCTGAGAAATATGTTGTCAAAGTCTTAGGTCTACTTTAAAATAAAATTTATTCCATCCAAAGGCTAAAAGTACTCCACAGTACATTAGTTAAATTGTTTGATTTTAAAATAAAAATCTGAAGAAATATGTTGTTTCTTGGGATAACTAGTATAATATACTATTGTTACTGGTTCAACAAAAAAACGAATAAAACTAATGTAAAATATAAATAACAGAAAACAAAAACTTTTTCCACAATATAGTCCAAAAGAGACATTTATTAAGAAACAAGGACAAACAAATGTTCTTCATATACTTTCTGCAACGTTTTTAAGAGGGGCCAGGGGAGGGAGGATTTTTGATAGAATTAAGCAACGAAAGGGAAAGTGTAGCTCAGTTCTTGACAATATGTTGACAAGGGGTGGAAGGAGAGGAGAGAAGTAAAAATTATCAAATAAATTAAAATAGTTGATGTAATTCATGGACAACTCCCCCTTTCCTCATCAAGAATGTTCAAGTAGCGTATTAATAAGATATGATATAAATTTATTTGCTATTTTCCTCTAAAATAATAAAACGTTTCATTACCAAATATATGTATTCTATTATTCATGTACTCTGTATCGTATCTCAAATTTTATTCATTGTGCTGTGTGTGTAGGGAGTCACTGGATAATACGTCGAAAGGTCATTTTGCGTGTGCTATTATGTGTGTCTTTAGTGATTAGCAAAACTTCATTACCCTATTCCTTGATTTACCTACTGGACAAAAGACCTCTATTAGTTAGTATTAGTAAGTACTTGGGCAACTCGGATTAGCGTATTTGGAAAATTTTGCTTAGGCTGTAAATTTCTTGTGACATTTAGTGATGTCGTCATTTGTCATGTTTGAAACTAGATTTATTAAGTTCTTTAACTTTTATATATGTAACTTTTAAGAGTGCTGTACATTGACCAAAAAAGCAGCTAACTTGAAACATCAACATTTGTTTAAATTATGCAAATTAGCCAACACGTATAATATTAATTAGTTGTACGTGCATCTGAGAATCACAGCGATGTGATCAACAGATGTATCTTGACTTTGTAAATACAAAAATATATAGTTTACGTGGTATGTTATTATTTTTAATAGATATATAATTTATTTTCATTATAATTATGTTAATTAACCGCCATTCTGAATATCAATTAGCTCTGTGCCCATCTAAGAATTTCAGAAATGTAATCAACATAAGTGTCTTATCTCCACAAATACAAAAATGTATAGTATGTGTATTGTATTATTGAAAATATCTAAGATAATTCAGAAATTATCAGCTACGCTGTGGTCACAAGTTTTATTTATATTTTCTTATGTTTCATGTAAATTATTTTGATGTCAAATTAAATCGAAAAAAATTCATAACTTTTTTCATTGTTGACGAAGAGACTTTAAGGTATCATTGAATTGACATTTTAAAGGGATATCTAACTACATTGTTTGTAATTATGTCGTACGATTTTGAAAACTTTGCCCAAGTACCTAGTACTAGTGTTAGTCTACTATTCTCAGGGTGCGAAAACTTCTCCAATATCTTTAAAATACATAATGAATATAGCATAATATATCGCTTAAGGTTGTCTTAGATGTAATAAAGTCCACATATAAAAGCTAATAACAGTAAATTGTGCAAAATACATTACGTTCCTTACCTCTCATTTCCTGTTATATCCTCAGATAGCCTCAGCCGCCATATTGGCTACTTCGTTGCCATGGGAGATAATCATCCAGCACAAAATAATCGTCAACAAAATGGTAAAGTTCGCGTTAACGTTTCGCATTTTTCGGTGAAACTGTTTTAACATTGTTAAAAATACACGGTTTTCAAATGTTATTTCACTGAATTGATTTTATTTAGCACATTTACTATAAATATTGAGGTTTGTCAGCGGTAAAATTCATTAAAATAATTATTAATAAATAATATTTTATACTAATGCATTTTATAGTAGATTAAACAGTTAATTTCACCGTTGAATGTGACATTATAGTCACCACAATCTAGCCTATTCCTACGTTCACTGCACATTTTAATTACTAAGTATTTATATTGTTGATAAATTCAACGATACACAGGATATGAATGGTAATATGAAGCTCATAGTTTTATATATATATATATATATATATATATATATATATATATATATATATATATATATATATATATATATATATATATATATATATATATATATATATATATATATATATATCATTGGGCTGTATTTTGCACGATTAAGATGAAAGGAATAATGATATATATTTGTCATAAGCCTATATGACATATTTCACTATCTGAATCACAGTATTATAAAGGAATTATGTTTTCACAGGTTAAATGGTAGCCATTTAAAAAATATTCGTTTTAAATTATCTTCACATTTTATTTCATGATTATTCAGTTAAATAATGTTTAGGGGATATTTACTTAAATTAACTTGATTCGAATATAATAATTGATTCCATACCCATATCATGAACATTAGAGAAATCATTCTCACACAAGAATCATCTTTCAAATCTCATACATAGTAGATTTATGGAACGTAGATCTTGTATATTTGTCTTACAACCGGCATCGCGGTTACCAATACTAGACTCGTGATAAATAGAACATTAATAAGTGTACACACCAAGATAGTTTCTCTTGACAATACAATATGATCTCGATTACAAACGATTCATTTGGATTTGAGGTTTCCTGACAAACACCTTTACAAATCAACAAGTGATAACAAATCATACATCTTTACTCTTTGTGCATTGCCCACACTTGGATGTCATTTCATTTGCCTCACGTATATCTATGCATGGTCTTATGTAAACTATAAAGCAGGTATGAGGAAAATACCGCTCACCAAACCATACTATCTGGCCCTTCAAGCGTCTTCTGCGTTTGTTCTCAAAATTCTACAAATTAATAGGATATAGTCTGGAGATATGAATTAACTGTGTCATGGTTTACAGCGATGCTGCGATATCTGCCTCTTTCAGCCTGACACACTATACATCAACATGACTTTGGATCACTTTCACCGTATATGGTATAGGACAAAGAACTCCGCGCCATAACCTCCTTAGTCGCCTCTTATGACATGCACATAAGGTAAATGGCGTTGCTGTTCCTTGCTCCACTCTCAGGCCCGAAAACACACAGGCGGCCCTCAAGACTGATCTAAAACTATTCTATGCACATGCCCCCGAACTAAATAAGTATTATTGAAGCTCCACCGGAATAGAAGAAATCAACTATTCTGTCACATTCCACATTACATAATGCCTATGCTATATCTGGCCTACCGAACTCAAAATCTGGCACAATTGCCACTTATGTTGTTGTTGTTGTTGTTGTTCGTCCATCACAAGTGATGATGACCATTTGTTACATCCACTTTTGAAAATTCAATTTTAGTTATGTCCTTGATTATGAGTTGGTAGATGGCTAATGAGCCCTATTCGAGTTGTAAATGTCCCTGGACAGTTCGGACATGGAATGATGGTTGTAGACGGATCTTGGTCTATCCGTGACTTTCTAGCTGCTCTCCGCTGTTGAGCTACTGCATTCCTCTTCTTTTCACAAGATGATGCGCTCTATTTAGAACGCCATGTAGGTCTATTTTGTGCAAGTTCTTCCATGTATCGTGGTCTATTTCAAAGGCTTTAAGTGAGTTCTTTAACGAGTCCTTGTAGCCCTTCTTTAGATACCTTGAATTCGTGTGCCCTTCTCTAGCTCACCATAGAGGAATATCTTTGGCAGACGATGGTCACCTATAGAGCCCATATGATCAGATTTAGATGTAAGGATGCTAATAGAAGAACAAGATGAACAGGAATTATTATGACAGTTTATCTAGATGTATTTTCACTCACATACTCACCTATCAACTTACCTATCTTGTTATAAGATGGTTCCGCCACACACAACAAAACAAGTATAAAGCCATCTCATAATCCATATTACACGAGCTGACTTCTTCTAAGAGTTCACATATTCAATCTCACTTGCTGAATTGTTCAGTCGATATTTTGCAGGTTAGTTCGTGAGTTCTTGATTATCATTCCAGCATGGATATCTGAAACAACGATAATGTGCTCACATAAGATCTAAGCGAGATTTGTGTTGATTGTATAAACAACATTATTGATCAAATACATCAATAGGTCTCTATACTATTGTGCGGATACAGGGAGAACAAAGGTTACAGAAATCAAGTGGTCTTCCTCCGATGGCATATTCTTTCCAGAATCTAGTCCTCTTTATGAATCTTCTGAACTTTTCACAGTTCTGGTCGAGTTGACCTGCCGCAACGAGGGGCGTGTCTGAAATATTTCTTAGTCATCGTCGTCTTGGGCGGTCCTTACCCTCGCTACCAGCAGCCATACCTTTTATTATTCATTTTACCATGCTGTTATGTCTATTTATATGATCAGAAATTTCATTTTTCGTATTGTAATGCTGTCTAAGAGCCAATCATCTTCAACGGTTTAATGTTCTTACCACGTCCTGATTTGTTTATTTCCCTGGCTATTGTATTCTCATATTTTTTAAATGTAGTACTTCAATTTTACGGCAGATATTTCTCTCTGCCTCTAATTTTTAATGTGTTCATTTTCACATCCATAAATTTCTACAGGAAATATATTTGTTCTTTTTCTTCTTCTTCTGCGTTCATTCTCAAACTCCTGCAGATTAGCAGGATGTAGTCCGGAGAAGGAAATACGTTGTGTCATGGTTTACAGTATTGCTGCGATATCTGCGCATTTCGGCCTGACACTTCAGACTTCAGCATGACTTTGGGTCACTGACCCTATATGAGATGGGACAGCCAACTCCATTCAATAACCTCATTAGTCGCCTTTTACAACATGCGTGGAAGGTAAACAGTGTTGCTATTCTTTGCTCCCTTTTTGGGCCCCGGCAACACAGAGGCGATATATATGTTCTAATCAGAAGTAATTTAGCCTTCCAACTGATGCCTTGCCAAAAATCGTTCATCAAGTGAAATGCCTTGCAATAATAGATTGCGCCGTGTTGACGCAAACCAGAAGTATATATCGTGTGGACAAAAGTTATCAACTTTGATACCACTAAAAAGTTACTGGTTGTCGTGTCATTTGATGTATACATAAATAATGGTGGAACATGCAATTTACTACACGTAAGTCCTACTTAATAGAAGGCTTTACATATGGTTGGTTCGTTGCTGATTCAGCTGTCCATGTGCTCATGCCTTTGACACAATGTCATTAAAATGGCATTATATTTCTATGAAGTATGTGGATTATTGGTCCACACCGGGCCAGAGCCAGAGAATAACTATCACACCTCCAGGAAGGCAGATTTCAACCTATGCACTTCCACGAGGCACTGCAGCCAAGATATGATTCACTGTGCCAATTCCCCGTCACCAATTGACTACTGGTTATGCCGAACTTCTCTATTGCTCCCGGCATGCAACCAAATGTTCAAGTAAAAAATATAGTCACGTCCTGAGTCACTGTGCCTCTATGTGCCTTAGCCATAGAAAAGACAGCACTGTATGTTACCTCCTCCTATGTGCTGCGCAGTACATCTCTGATTTCCTCCCAATCAAAGAGGGTGCTTACATACATAAAAATAACAAAGCATACAACACATTGGAACAACAAAATAAAAACACGAGAAGCATAGTTATATAGACGACGTGCCATGAAGCTTCTATAAGAAGATAGCCTCAATATAACGACACGTCATCTACTAAGGTTTTCTGTTGCATGTGTGATTTGTCTAGTGGGGCATTGGTGAGACCCACAGTCACAACCGCATGCGTAAACTTTACACATAAAACTCTCTTAATAGGAATCTTTACACATACGCTCCTTCTAGTCGGAGACTTTTCTCAAATACTTGCATACTACAAGAGTTAAAGCCTTCAAGGCGTGAAAGATAAATTTAGAGAAGTAACTTATTGTATTAGGAAACCAGCTTAATTTGTTCATATTTCCTTGGGCTCACAGCCAACACACATCAGCAGTAATATACTCACAGAGAACATAATTTAATAATATTATTCAGAGTTCGTTCTAAAGTTTTTGCTTGTAGCTTGATGCAGTTCAAAAATGGAAATACTTTGTATTCTTCTTCTTCTTCTTTTGCGTTCGTTTTCATACTCCTGCAGATTAGCAGGATGTAGTACGGAGAACGGATTGCGTTGTGTCATGGTTTACATCGTTGCTGCGATATATGCGCCTTACGTCCTAAAACATCCGATTTCAGCATGGTTTTGGGTCACTAACCCTAGATGGGATGGGACAGCCAACTCCATCCCATAATTTCCTTAGTTGCCTTTTACGACATGCGTGGAAGGTAAACAGTGTTGCTATTCTTTGCTTCCCTTTTCGAGCCCCGGCAACACACGGACGTTTGTATTATAATTTACAGATTTGCTTAATTCGGCATACATTATGCAACTTAAGCATTGCTTGCGATTCATTTTGACCCGTGGTATTAGATGAACATTTTGGTATAAAATGGACAGGCGATAGAACTATTACTGATCTTAATTTTGTAGATGATGTGGATTAATGTACATCTTCTGATAATGCACAACAGATGCAGACTCCACTTTGTCACCTTTCAGAACAAGTTGGCAACCATGTCAACACTTCCAAGACTAAGTTAATGAATTTTACTAACTGTAACCTTAAAATCACTCTCAACAGAGAAACAATTCAGACAGTTGATTAACTTTTCTTAATTAGGAAGCAAAATAACACAAGATGGAGATACAACAAAAGAGATTTCTACCAGAATTGCGTTAGAATCAAGTGTGTTCCACCACCTAACAGACATCTGGAAATAAAAAACAATAAGTAAACATACCAAACTAGGACTCTCCAACTCTAATGTGATATCCGTGTTGACATATGGTTGCGAAATTTGGAAAATGACAAAGACGCTGGAGAAGAAATTGAACTCATGTGAAAATAAAATGTCTTAGAAGACTCTTAAATATTAGTTGTAAGAATTCAAGTCAAACATACAAGTACGAGAAGACACCAAACAGCAATATGTTTCTGCAACAATAAGAAGAAAACGATGAACTTACATCCGACATGCACTTAGATTAGTGTTTCCCAATCTTTATTTATAACCATACCCCCACCTAGGTCTTTCTAAACTTATGATGCACCCTCTCCCTTATGTAACATTTTTAACAGTAAAAAATAGAGTTTTCCCTCTAATTAACAAAAATAGAATTATTGTTACTATTGCCACACTGGACAATCAAATATTCCCCCCCCCCCCCCCAGGGCGTGAGACCCACCTAGGGAAACACTGACAGAATGAATGAAAACAGACAGTCGCTACAAGAATTAAAATGGGTACCAGATGGCAAAATAAAAAGAGGAAGACCAAGAGAGATTCTTCGCAGAACAACCATCAAAGAGCGTTTGCCTATGGGTCTCAACAACATGCAAGAATTACACACAGTAGCATCACATCGCTGGAACCGAAGGGATCTGGTGTCTACCATATGCACCGTGTTCGGCGCTGAAGGAACATAGAGAGATGATAGACGAGGCATCAAAATCAAACTAAAACAGGATTACACGTCTCTTGCCACATGCGTTCAGGTCATAGTAGCAATTTTTAACACAGTTTGTGTATTAACATCCTCCTAACATTGTACTAACATCCTCCTAACATTGTACTAACATCATCCTAACATTGTACTAACATCCTCCTAACATTGTACTAACATCCTCCTAACATTGTACTAACATCCTCCTAACATTGTACTAACATCCTCCTAAAATTGTACTAACATTGTACTAACATTGTACTAATATTGTACTAGCATTGGAATAACATAGTACTAACATTGTACTGATATTGTAAAAAAATGTTGTGTTTGGAGGCTAGAAGTCAAAGAGACATGCACATTTGAAGCAACAGAAAGTAAATGTTTACGACCGCCGACGTTGGCTGTATCCGGTTATTCGCGAAATTAAAACGTAGTCACAACCCAAATTCGTACTCTGGACTACATCATGCAAATTATGCTTCATACATCATGCTATAGGAGAGATACAGTGGGAGTTTGAGAAATAACCTTAAAAATGTCTACATGACGTGAAGTTGCCAACAAAATCAGAAACAATCAAAGAAAGGGAAATGAATAGTGGTACTATCCTCGCGATCTCCCGACACACAATAGGGGTAATGGCTAACGTAACCCTATAAGGGAGTTAACCCGCTAAAACCTTTGATACTAAATCTTTTAATATAATAAAGGGTCACCTCCCATTTAGTGTATATATTGATACCAATATCAGGTAGACACAAATCATCTACAGTGTTCATCCCAAGCTCGAGTTGCCCAAGTACATGTGCGGCCAGAATTGGGCTTATAGTCATCTACCAACTCATAGCCAAGGACATATTCTAACGGAATTTCAAGAGTTAATGTAATAAACTATCAACACTTTTGATGGACGAACAACGAAAACAGCCAATCTTTATTTGAAATAGTTAAGTCCATGATGGCCTGGAGATCGAGACGACATGATCTTTATGGTAACTAGATTTGTAGTATCTGTAACACATGCTCATATTGATCTTTGATAATATGAATTTCAGCTTGTATAACTATCACTAGAAGAAGTTGGGCATCTTTCACAGAACCGAGAGGCTTACAGAGCGGCTATGAGGACAACGTTCAGCAAAGGATACGTCAAATAAATAGATATGTTACTGTGGCCCCGCTGGTTTGTGGCATTTTCCATCCCATCTTTGTTATAAGGCGATGGATATGAAAAGGAAACCAGTGTTTTGAAATCTCTTCAAGTGTCTAGATTGGAACATTGATAACTGTGGTGGTGATCATAACCAGCTTCGTTCTATGGTAGACTAGTATGTACATGCTTCCATGACGTTACTATGGTAGACTCGTATGTACATGCCTCCATGACGTTACTATGGTAGACTAGTATGTACATGCCTCCATGACGTTACTATGGGGCTGTTGTTAACGTAATCAGAGGTAAGTAAAAGTGCAATTACAATAGATCAAATGGTTAGGTGGAGCGCATGGCCGTGTAGTTAGAACGCCGTTCTCAGACCCTTGAGGTCCCCGATTCAATCCACGATTGGATATGATTTGTTTTCTTTCGGAGAGGTACAATCAAAATTCTTCCTGTACATGTCGCGGCGTCTGATATGGAAAAGCCCATAGAAAATCTCCCTGCACTCCTTCGCAGGAAAACATGCAGTAATGAAAGGAATGATTAGGTCATAAGCGTCCAGAATTCGTTAGTTAGTTAAGTAACGGACTAACATAAAAACCTCTTTTTTATATTAATGCATAACTCAGAAACATGGACAATTATCGAATAACTAGAATATACAATAAATGCTCTTGAATTTTTTTATAAATAGAAGAAAAATAGCGGGAGAGCATTGTTAAAAGAGAAACAAACGAATGTAATCTAACAACGCTGCTTGTGAAAAAAAGATACATTAAAGAAAAGACAAATCAAATAAATGAAGTATTTTGGACATATTCAAAGACATGATACCATTGTTGAAAACCGTATTTGAAGGTGGATGTGAGCGGTGAATAATAGGTTGGCAGAGATACAGTAGGAGGGAAACATCATGAGATAAGTAGGTTAGAGTCTAGCAGAATGCATCCCCAAGGCAAGAGACATTGGCGGGTATGGAAGTCCGCTTCATCGAGCCTTCATTGTGGAGATGGTTCTTGATGATGATGCTTAATTAATGGATTATCTCCTCTAGTTTTCGAGATACATTTCTTTCAACCTGACCGGAGTATTTTGTTGTTGTTATATCAAAGCGTATTGGCTTTTATCTTTGTGCTACTTTATGGTTTCGGAAGAAATTATTTTAGAGTGTATTCATTTATTGGAAAGAATATGATTTATGTCAGTTTTGGTGATAGTTTCTCTGTTCTATGATTGTTGTTCTGTCTTGTCTGGAAAAGATGGAGACCATGAAAATAGCTGGTAGGAGAATCGGTTTTATCTAGTTGACTTGTAAGCCATGGAAATGACTGATTAGTCCATATGCGTCATAAGGACAGTATTATAGTGTGTTTCAAAACTAAAAAAACTTTGCCGTTCTTTAAAAATATGTAACTCAGCAAAGTTTTAACTAAAATTCATGTATTTTCAGCGTTACTCAATATTTATAATGTCTTTTCAGTGTAACGCAGTAATTGTAATATCGTTTCAGTGTAACCCTGAAATTGTAATGTGTCAGTGTAATTCAGTAACAAATGTCCTTTCAGTGTGATTCAATAATTGTAATGCCGTTTCAGTGTAACTCAATAATTGCAATGTTTTTTCATTATAACTAAATAATTGTAATGTCATTTCAGTGTAGTTCAATAATTGTAATCTTGTAACAGGCACTATTTTATGTAAAAATCTTCAATAGTTCGGATGAGTGTAGAAAAATCATGCCCATACCAGTCCTTGATGTTTTGGAAGTTAATCTTGGAGACTCAGCAGAATGGTGAAGAATGGTATACAGGCAACAGGGATTTGGTTATATAAAAGAATGTTAAGAATACAGTGGACAGATAAAAACGTAAGGAAGATATCTTGAAAGAAGCTAATTCAAATTTAGAACTGATTTCGCACCAGAAAGAGGAAGTCCATAATATTTGACACACGTGAAGACAATGGAACACATCGTGACACCATGTAAGTTGAAAAGCAAGAGAGGTAGAGGAAGACCAAGAGGATAGATGCTCGATAACCTACCATTGTCGCATGGGAGAACATCGGTATTGAAAATGATTGACAACACACACAACAGACGGCTGTAAGGGTGGAAATGATAATCAACATCACACTGCATGGCAGATATGAAGAAGAAGCTATTAAAATTATTTCAGGTAGTTACAGAATACAGTGTGAGAATCTGTCTACATTATCTTAAACATTTATTAGGTAACCCGACCTAATATTACTTTGAACCTTGACATAAAATAGTTGTAGAATGCAATTTTGCAACTCTTGCATTAGCTATTCGAAGTTTGCAATTTATTGATGCAGACTGCGTGCTGTGAACAGTTGTTTACATTCTTCAACATGACCACTCTTATCCTAGTGTGCGTGTCGTTAACTTGATACTTCATTAAGTTTAAGTGTTTTCACTCCAGGCTATTATGTTGTTTAATTACCGAAACACGATCCAAATCGCTCGTTACTTTTAGAACCACATCGTTACTGTTGGAGTAAATGATGCATGACTGTGCAATGATAATGCGATCACAGACTGTTCAATGGAAAGCCGTGGTAGACTGTGCAGCCGTGACTCTCGACATAGAAGACCTACTAGCACGATCACTAAAAGCTATCTTACTTTATGTATTAGATTATTTCCGTGAATGTCATTGGTGGGCATTTACAGGCGATACAAAGTACATACATAATGACCAATGAAAAGCGATGTAATAATCAAACTGTTCACTTATGAAGGTTTGTTTTGATTATGTTCGTAGGTCTTACATGGATAAGAGTCACGGTGCATGACTGATAATATACTTCATTGATATCAGAAGATTGCGCAAACACGAAAGGAAAAGTTGTAGCTTAAAATTGAATGTTCATCCATTGTATACGCCTCGTTTCATTTGTAATAGTTGTCAAGTAACATATATTGCTGCTACTTTATTCACGTTGATTGTGGCAAGGCATAAGGAAGGGAAAAGACAATGTCGATGTGACAAACATTTTTATAGTTTCCGCATTTGAATGTATCTTCACTCACGCAATTGAATGATATCTTGTCAGGACCGAAGTTATGTCTTAGGGTTTTATGACATTGGGCTTTACAGAAAAAATGTAGTTTATTCTTAATTTCTTAAAATTCTTGAGTTTTTTTTAGTGACATACATTTTTATTTGAAAAATCCATAAACAGGTGTTGCGGTGCTGACTCCCCCTTGTAGCTAAATTCTTGGAGCTGAAAGTAATGTTCTAAGTTCTAAAGTAGGGATCTAAACCTTCACCCCTCATCAACGGGTCTTGTATCTTGATCAACGATTTACGGGATATATTCTCAAGTTGACTACAGCAGAAGTGATCGACATTTTCAGGTGCTGGCCTGTTCAGAAACTTTAAACCAGGACTATGCCATATCTGTAATCTGAAATATCTGAGGAATTATTACACAAATTCCTTTTATGAAAAGACTTGCTCCGATCAGTAACATTTTTTGTCTGCTATTGTCATTATCAAAAGTTGCTGACATACACTATCTCCCAAAGTTTCTTTTAGTTCTGAACATGTATTAAATCACAATATTAAATGGTTGATATACTCATATGTATCACCATGTGAAGATGTAGTGTGTGCTGTTCAGTGGTGACCGATTCTTACTTGATATTCTCTGAGCGCATGGGCAAATAAATCTTTCAAATCAAATTTAGGGACTACTAAAAATGGTTTTGTGGGTCCGATGTGAATCGATGGCGCTATATTACTTTATCGCACTTTTAAATATAATCCTTACCAAGAAGTATAATCCAATAATTGAAATTTTAAAGATAGATTGATTATTTGCTGTCAATATACGGAATGTGCTGCAATATATAATTTAAGAAAAACACAAATCGAATTAGAAGTGTGTGCGTTAGAGGAAGACAACAATATTGGATACATAAAAACAACCCATATCAATAAATAGTATGCTTCCAGGGTACTATGATCGCAGTCCAAACTCAGTTGTGGTTCTTGCTTCCCATTATGGCCTACCTACGTATTTTGTGGTTAATTTATATAAATATCATATCAGTAAATAATCAATAATTAATTGAAATATTCAGTTTTTAGGGTTAGAGATTAGGGTTAGTTATGTTTTACATAACTAATCCTAAATACTAATCCTAAATATAATTATATTTAAATTAATAAATGATAAACATAAACTGATGAACATAGCTACTGGAAACAATCACAGGTAGGCACTAATTGGCGCAAAGAGGGTTGAACTGTAATCATTGTACTGCCTCGAGTATTTTACAACTGAGATTAAAACAATAATAATAATAATAAAATAATAATAATAATAATAATAATAAAATTATTATTATTATTGCTACTACTATTATTCACGGAATATTGTTTCCAGAATATATTATTCATTATGGAAGGTCTGTACACCTCAGGATTGTGGACATATTGATTTACTGCAGCCAATGACTTGTTTTAACACACAGACATACACAAGTATTTTGTCCATCGTCGTCTGTGGGGGTGACCTTTTTTAATGTTACCATCAACAATGGACACCAATTGTTAGTTCTTCTTTGCTGTTATGCCTTTCTAATGATGGTTGCTTCATTATATATTATGATTCTTGTCAATATATATATATATATATATATATATATATATATATATATATATATATATATATAAATATATATATATATATATATCTCAATATCAAGTGATATTCTTTCCAGAACGATGTCTTCGTCGTGAATACTCTGAACTCCTCTCTGTCATAGGCAAGCTGGCCTACATTGACATGTTCATACATTTTTCGATGTTTCTGGTCCAACTTCTTCTTGGTCTTCCTCTTTTTCTCTCACCTGGCACTCTGCCTTCCAGAACCGCTTTAAGTGTTCAAAAAAATGTAGCTTCCTTCCTATGATGGTATATAGAAGCTATATTCATTTACTTTCAGTCAAATATAGACTATTTATATATTAACCAGATGTCGTTTCATAATTAATGTCAAGCAATAGGTAATTACAAGCTTTAAGACCACAATAAATTGTATATACGACCTCACAGCAAACTCTGGTCTAAGTCATTAATCTTGGCTGATCCACCTGCCCATTTTCTCATCTATTTTGTGTTGATTATCAATAAAAAAAGAATATATCAATTAAAGGTAATTCTATTGGCGTAACCAGGGGTAAGGTCATAAGAGTTGTCCATAAATTAGCTCAACATTTTCTGACAACTTTAAACCGCAACCTCCTTGTCAACAACAGTCACAAATTCAGGCCCATCACTCCTCCACATAATTATGCTAACAAATTCTCCTTCCCTCTAATAAAATATTTTACAGAAAAAGTACGATAAAAATTAATCTCTCGCTTCAAATACTTCTGCTTCACATTTTTCGAAAACATTTTCAAATTCAAATAATTTAATTGGTGTAAAAAAACAACAGAAAATTGCAAACACTAGCCCTTTTAATGTCAACTTATGTCAGCATCCTTTCCACCTTGTCAACAAGTGTCCAACCTTTTTAGATCATATCTAATTGTTAATGTAATTTATTGACAGCTTCCAAATACTTCTTCGGAGCAAGATGTTCACGGTTCTACTGCCCCCGGGTACGCTGGGTTTATTCGTAATGAGAACCGAGTGTCCATACCAAATATTTATAGAAGTGATGGAGAAGTGATGATTTCTAGAGAAGGAAATTGTGGTATTTTTGGTTTTCCTCTTCGTACGGTTCTCCTAGTTGATAGTGATCTCGCTTACCATCACCTGGTTACAGCGCATTAAGTTCGAAACCACGCCCGGACACACAAAAAGTCTGAGTGGTGATTTCTCGCCTGAACCGACCGTACCTCCAGTGGAGACAGCTGCAAATGGGTACCCGACGCACGGGTTAGGGAAGTTAACAAGGAAAGGAAATGACCACCCCAAATAACAATTGCTGCGGCTTAGTAAATGAAGAATTATCGAGATTCTCGAAGGCAGATTGCTGCCATGGGTCCTACCTTCATCACTACCATTGTATGTGTTACCGCTTAGATAAAGGACGATTTCTGTCAGGCTTAGTAAAATTTTTCTTCTCATTGAGATGTACGCATTTTTTCAACCTCGGACGCTAATCCAATTTAGTTTTATATCCACACTTTACAATCATCATAAAATAGTGGAGGCCGCGGTTATGGTAATCCAGTCACAACGATCTCCACAAGTAGTATAATAAATTTATTTTAAAGATTTCATCTTTATTCATCTTATTTCAATATTCGTTCTTAAGCTCCACTTCGTTTGACTTGTGTTGTGACATTCGACTATTTAAGACCTATTTGCTAATGGAAAGACATCGTCTAAAATAACTAAGTCCACTATCCTTGTCATTTTCAATATCTATCTAAACAATGTACAATCATAGGGTTCAATGAAAATCACGAGAATAGTCAAATATGTCAATTTAGAAGGATGATTTCCCAATAGCTAATAGGCAGTATATCTTCGACTGTATCTGTTATCTGCTGTATCGTGGTTTACGTCATGTATGCAATATCTTCTCCATTCAGTCCCAGAAATTCGACTTCCATATATAAGTTTTGAATTCATGGGTTCTCAACGGGGGTCAAATGACCCCTTGGGATACAGCGATATGAATGGGGCCACCGAAACATTAGAACGGGGGGTGGGGGACAATTCGTCTAATGTGGGGGTTACAGAGAGATGTTCTTTTGAAAGAAAATTATTGAGATAAATAGTAACAAGTCGTGAAGAAAGCATTTTATGTTTAAGCCTGCAATGGAGTAATGGGGGAGGGCTTGTCTTTAAATTGCGTCAATAATTTTGATAGGAATGCTGAACATTATTTTAAATATTATTAGGGTTTTTTTTGTTGGGGGGGGGGGGGGGGGTTAAAAGTTGCTGTCCACGGTGCACTTTTGTTTACAACATTGAAAGTGTTTGAATTTAACACGATTCTAATAAATCTGAAAAGAAATCATGCAGCAATTTTGTCGTAATTCTGAAAACAATATTTTATTAGGGCGAGTTTAAGATTAACTTTTTGGGGATTTATTTAAGCACCGTTAGTCCTTAAGTTCTTGCCAGTTCTTGACAATCAGTTCTTGAACACCATTTCCAACTTCTCTTAGTCGCCTTTTGACATACATGGCAGGGTGCAGTTTTACTGCTGTTTCTTTGTTGTTCAATCTCCGAAGATTTATAAAATTGTGCTAATGAAATCTAGTATAATGCTGCTAAAAACCATGATAATCAGCAAAGACACAGAAGATCAAGAGTTAAACATAAACATACAGGGAGAGAAACTACAACAAGTAAAACATTATCAATATCTTGGACACATAGTCACAAATGATGGCAGATGTGAAACAGAAGTTAAAAGGAGAATAGGAATGGCTAAAAGTACCTTCAATGACATGATGAAATTATTAATATCTAAACAAATTACAAACAAGTTAAAAATGAGAATTATAAAATGGTACATCTATTCTATATTAATGTATTGCTCAGAAACATGGACACTAAATAAACAATTAGAAGGCAGAATTGATGCCTTTGAGATGTGGGTATATAGAAGAATAGGAAGAACATCATGAAAAGAGAAGAAAACAAATAAAGAGATACTAAAAACACTTAATATGAAGAAAAAACTACTAAGAGAAATAAAGATAAAGCAAACAAAATATTTTGGACACATTAAAAGACATGACACCTTATTGAAGACCGTACTTGAGGGTAAAGTCAAAGGGAAGCGGGCAATAGGTAGGCAGAGATACAAGTGGTAGAGTAATATCACACGATGCACAGGTTACAGTCTAGCAGAGTTCACCACCAAGACAAGAGACAGGGGATGTTGGAGATACGTTGCAACCAACCTTCGTTGCGGAGACGGTACTTGATGATGATAGTGCTGCTGAAAATCAATATGTGTCTGCTTGTATTAAAACATCATAAATAGAATAATTGATCCGTGAGACATCGACACTTGAGATGTCTTTCTGTGAACTTTGAACTACTGGACAAGGTGATTTCAAAATAGGAAGGGGTGTAATGTACCATCACATTTCTCAGGTGAGCGAAGTTAACACCGTAAAATAATCCTCAACAATGAAAGGTCACGACTGTTCTCGCGCGATCGATCCATACTATGTTACATTTGTTCCTCATTTCGTTAACAAGTTCTTCTTAGTCTCTGTGAGGTCTCTGGTGGGATTGTGGCATTTCTGTTAAGAACCCTTCAACTCAAGTCAATGTAAAATGAGTATTGTTTCCACTTGTTTATTCTCCATCATCAAAAACCGCAAACTCTTTTCCATTTTTTATTTTTCTCTCCCTTTCATCAAAGGGAGCGAATCATTCTAAAACAAGTTACATATACATAATTATTTCCAGAGGTTTGCCATGTGGATGATTTGTTTTGGTAAGGCGCAGATAAGCTGCTTTGAAAGCCCTCAAAGTAGTGTCATATTTATGAACAGAAAATCATTCATGTAAACATTACATGGTCACCGATGTAGGAAATGCATGAATACTCAAATTAATATGATCACAATTATCATCATCATGTATGATTGTGTGTTCTTTTAGATCTCCGGGAATTATAAGCAATAAATCTCTTGTATCCTTGTGTGATAAACATAAAAATACACGGATAAATACTGCAATAAATAGATCATTAAGTGTAACTTGGACGCATAACCACAGGTAATGGTAGATGTGAAACAGCTGTTAAAAGGAGGCGAACAGGAATGTCTAAAAGTACTTTTAATGACACGAGGAAAATATTAATATCTAAACAAATTACTAACAAGTTGAAAAATGAAAAATATAAAATGCTTCATCTATTCTATATGAAATTATTAATTAATGTATTGCTTAGAAACATTGGTAATGAACACACAAGCTGAAGACATAAATTGATTCATTTTAAGATTTGGATATGTAGAAGAATATGGACAATTTCAATGAAATAGAGGATAACAAATATATGTTCTGACAAAACTGCGTATGAAGAAAAGAACTATTAAAAGACATTTCAAACAAACAAAATATTTTGGACATATTAAAAAAACCTTGCTGGCGATATTACTTGCATTTAAGAGCAGAGGGGCGCTGATCATACATAGGCAGAAATATAAGTGAGAGGGAACATAATGATATGAAAATGTTAGTCTAGAAAAGGGCGCCACGAAGAAAAGAGACAGAAGGTGTTGAGGATCTATAGCAGACAATCTTCGATGCGGAGACGACACCTCATGATAAACTGATACGTGCGTGCAACACGGAGAAACCTACTTATCTTTCATGTTCCTAAAATACTACAAGTCTCAGCGTTGTGCAATATCTTGAAAACATGCCGTATACTCAGATGAGATACACACTTAATAGATGAAAAGTTGTGGGATTTCTACAAGCCTCATACTCAGATGAGATACACACTTAATAGATGAAAAGTTGTGGGATTTCTACAAGAGGAAAATCGTCACTATATAAGGCCGTATTTTCAAGATATTGGTCATAGGACCCCTGTGCATAATGAATTATGACTTCATTTATGAGATATGTGTTCTACGTCAGGCCAATATGGCGCGGTATTTTTTTCATAGTGTCAGTTGTGTTACTATTTTCAAAGTTTTGTGTTAACATCATAGTCATTTGATAACAGTAAAGTGTGTTTACTAAAACCGTCTAGTTGAGGCTGTGAAATGGATATATCGGCTTGATTTGATTCTTAAGAGTGGTTATATATAATTATGTTGAGGTTTATGTGATGAACACATTGACTTCAGTATCAGCAACACATTAAATCGCTCACCATACACTATGTAGCTACAAAAACAAGCTTAACCTGTCGTGTGAACACAGCATCAGTGGATTGCCCGAGGCGTGTTGTGACTGCACGCTAGACTGACAGTTTGTTAGGAAATCATAAAGTAGGTGATGAAGAACGGATGAGGAACGGATGAAAAGACGCGAGATTGAGACTAATGTGGATGATGATTCCTTTTCAATGGCTAGGATTAAAGATCAGGGATTGAAATACGGTGTTGATAGAAGTGAACTTTTTGGAGTGCGCAGAAGAATGATGGTCAGCCAGCATGGGACCGGTATTGTCAGCAGAAGTGTAATGGCTGATACACTCAAGGACAGATCGGAGCAACTATAGACGTGTCCAGTTTGCAGTGATGATGATGATCCGACGACTAACTAACTAACTAACTAACTAACTAACTAACTAACTAACTAACTAACTAACTAACTAACTAACTAAAGTAGGTGATATCATGCTAAGACTATATCAAAACGAATAACGTTCTTGTCAACCCAAACACTTGAGACTAACGGGAATTGAACCTGTCCGTTCAACGGACCCAAATCGCCTAGCAACTATAGCAACTATTGATGTCAAGGCGATAACAAGTCGATGATATAGATGCTGTGATTTACACGGACGTCTCCGTCATCCGCCACCAACGATGTAACATGGATATTTACTTCCAGATCATGCGGAAAGAACAGTACATGAAGCCACTGGGGTCTTCACCAGAGGAACAAGCAATATATCGATGGAAGTGTTTAAACTAGCACTAAAGTAGCTGGAAGCGCACGCTTATTCCCAAGCGTGTATACGAAATGACTTAATGAATATGATTCGTAAAGTCAGAACAGTTGATATACGTGGAGGATAGACGGAGACTTTAGAGAGAGCTAAGAAGCAGGCCTCACTGCGAAAAACAATTCTAATCTATGTTCCCGGACATTTGGGTGTATATGTAAAGGAACGAGCTGACAAAGTAGCTAGCCTCGCCACCATATCAGATTGTCAGTCTATGGATCGAGCAGACATACTCACTGCCCTTCGTGAGTTCTCACGATCAGAGAATTTTGAGATACAGGAACGTGAGTCGGTATCGTGAATGCACGAATTGGAAGGAGGATAAGCGTTGCCCGTAGAGAATACCTAAAAAAATTATTAAAAAGAATCACTGAAACAACATATACGTAGAAACATCAGCAGCTATACCCTAATAGATAAACTGAACCCGAGATGAACATGTCCTGTGTGAGAATAAGTATTATTAAAATATCTAGTGCATACCGAACTTGAAAAGCTAAGATTATCTGATCCATAAATAAGAATAAGACAATGATTTCAATTTCCTAAAGATCATTAAGAAAAATATAATGTTACAAAGTCTGAATGGAATATGATGCTTTTATCTCCATATCCCACGCATGCGTTTGTGGGTCTCACCAATGGCCTACGAGACAAACCACCCATGCAACAGAAAACCTTAGTAGATGACATATCGTTATATTGAGACTCTCTTATGGACGCTTTGTAGCATGTCATCTATACAATTATAGAACCCTTGTAAGTAGAAGGCCACTAAGCCCAAAGCTGAAATCTCCTGGGTATGAAAGAAAGCTCATAAAACCACCCCACTGCACAGGAAGTAAGAGCTAATCGCTCGCAGTTCCTAGTGTTTTCAAACAGCAACTTCATATCCCCAACAACTGCCTAAAAATGCAACTTAGACCCATCTGTCGCAATAATACCCCGATACTTCTGTAATGACGTCGAAACAAATTAACGCATGAATGCATTATTAACGCATAAATTAACGAAAAGAATTAATAACATGAAGAGGTAAAATACATATTTGAACCTACAGAAATTTGAATGACCCATTAACGGTTAATATTGATCGACAGAAAGTAGAAGCAAAAGTGACATGTGCAAGGAATGGAGGTGGAGGTATAAAAAGTATTTTTTTAAAATGGAAATAAAATTATAAAGACAACACAATGTAAGAGGGAAACATACTACAACACAAAAATCTATAATATAATAGCCGTGTTCTGTTATTCTCTCTGGAACTCTGTATGAATAGTGCATTTACGTCTTGGAATTTCGTGTGTCATCCAATTAAAACAATTTATGTCGGAACGGAATTCATCCCACCACCTCCACGACTCAAAGCAGACGCCATTGTTGTTTACAAATCTTATTGTGAAACATGATCGTCAATCTGATCAAAGTCGCTATAATGAACCAACTTCAATGGTTTTCGTCAACGAAGATGGCGAACCACCCTTTCACCGCGACGTTCACATTTATTTATTCATAAAATATTGGCTATGGACTGTAATCTGTAAATTTGTATGATGACTGTATGATGCCATACCCGCGTTTGTTTCTATACGGTGAGCCTGGTTGGCAAGAACATTGGAAATGTCAGACATACCATGGTAAGCAACCTAATCAATTTCGTCTCAACGGGACGACGGGTCCCGACGGTATCCGAACGAGTCTAGTATTAAAATAACTATGAATGTTCCTATTAAATAAGCAAATATAATCGCGAGTGAAAGTATATTCCTTTGTTCTGTAAAAACAACAAAAAATATCACAAATTTGAAAATAAATGATCAAATGCAATACATCATTATGAAATGTATTCATATAAGTATTGCTTTTATATGACGACTAAAATAAAAGTTGCTGTAAAACAAAGAAATACTATAGGGACACAATATCTCGTTGTCTAGTCAGTCTAGTATTTGTTGTTTATACCAGATAGACAATTATGTGTACGAGTATAATTTTTACTGCCCCCCCCCCCCGCCAAATGTTCAGATCAGAAGCACAGTCAATGTTTTAGTGATTTATGAAAAATTCCATCAAATTTTGGATAACGGATGTGAGTCTGAGGGTGAGTTTCATTATATGTTCCCTGGCAGCTGGTCCGTGAGCGCCTGGTATGAATGTGTTTGAAGTCAAAGTTTTTCTGACCTACTTCAAGAGAAAAGGAGTTGATAGGGCAGGAGTATGTGAGGTATATAATCTACGATGCTTGGCAACCTCTTCCTCTTGGGAAGGCTAGGATTCTATTCCCATAATCCTGTCAAGCTCACGTATGGCCCCACGTGTCTGCTTGTATTCAACATCGCTACCCCATTCTCCCTACACGGCAACACGGTTTTGCTAGTGGCATAGCTACGTGCAGCTATTCAATAATGTACACACAACTGCTGCTGTAGAAGGTTGAGAAGATCATATTAATGACAATGACTTCGATGGCGATAGTTGGAAAGGGCCCGTATTGGGCTGAGAGCGCATCAAGAATGGTAACTTATAACCGACCAGAACAAATCTAAAAATCAATGACAAACTAATGAGACATATTCAATACCAAGAAACTGATGAAAGTCAAAGGAACGACGATGGATGCAAGATATCACAGACCTCTTGAAAAATATGACACTACAAGACGCTGGGCTGCTTGAATAGAACCGCGCAGATTACATCGTGGGCAGTGAGGACATCGTACTACAAAGGACACATCATATATCGGACGAAGAAGAAGAAAACCCAGGAGATTTAAGGTTGGAGTTATATCTTTGTTCGGCCGTTTGTTCCAGGAACCCGAGAGGGGAGCAAAGAATAGCAACACTGTTTACCTTCCATGCATGTCGTAAGAGGCGACTAACGAGTTATGGGGTAGAGTTAGCTGCCCCATCCTATATAGGATCAAAATAACCAAAAGTCACTCTGAAGTCGGATGTATCAGGCCGAAAGTCACAGAAAGTGCAACAGTACTTTAAACTATAACACAACGCATTCCATTCTCCGGACTACATCCTACTAATCTGCAGGAGTTTGAGAGCGAACACAGAAGAAGAAGAAAAACCCAGGAGATCTGAGGTTAGATAACTTTGTTCTTCAAGTTTAAATTGTATCTATTTCCAGAGCACAGTTTGGATTGTTCTGTAGATCAAAATTATAGATGATAGTCTTCTATAACAAGGCTGATCGTAAAACTAATTCTCCGGATTTTTTCTTTCTTCTGTACATCTTGTTCAAGTGGATTTTTTCGGTGATCCCTGAGGTTTATCATTCGAGGCTACGAATTTACGTGCAACCAGGGGTATTCTAGTCGGGCTTTCCGCTTAATTCTGAAAGTTACTTTCAATCTAGTCGGCTTTCCGCTTAATTCAAAGGGTTACTTGCTATCAGAGGTATGCTAGTCGGGCTTTCCGCTTAATTCAGAAAGATAAAATGCACATAAGGTAACACTAACACAATGAATTAAATGTTATACATTTTATCAACATTTGCTTGCCTTTCTTCTGTACTCCTATCGCTAGTAAAATTGGAACATCAAGCCGCGTAGTAGACAACAGTTAAGTCTTGGTCGTGTACATTGAACAATCTTGTAAGACCAAGTCCTTTTCAGTGTAGTAGAGCTCACAGAAACCAAATGCTATCTTATCTTGCCTGATCATTGGCCACTTTGAATATGCTATTCCAACGAAGACGGATGTCTCGGGTCATTAGCGCAAATAAAATGACGACACAACGCATTTTCATTCTCCGAACTACATCCTGCTGGAAATCTAGTAGGACAATGATCCTGCTAACAGAGATGCAGCGGGAGTTTGAGAATGAATGCTGAAGGAGAAGAAAAAGAAGAATATGCTATGTGTCGTTAGCCAATGAAAAGAGCGGAATGAGCCGCAACAGACAACATAAGTGACGCAGTGCAGTGTGGGATATTATACTATGGTTGAGTATGATTTAATAAAACTGACATTGCCGCATACTCAAATTTACTTTGTTTTCACTCCTTTCTGAATTCACTAAATTTCTTCATTCCTATATTCCCTAATTCCTGAATTCACTCAAACATGTTTTTTCCATTAACATAATTCACTCTTTTGGGTTATTCATAAAATACATCAAGAATAAATAGGAAATTTTTGACCCCCCCCCCCATAATTATCAATTTTATCTTATAAGTTATAACCCCCTCCTCGTCCTCTTCAAGAAATTTCAATGTTTTCAGATCCCCCACCTCCAAACTATTTACTTAAGCTATGCAACATTCTTCATGCCTTCATCCCATACTCATTTTACTTGTACTTGTATTTACTTCTATCTGACTTCTATTTTGTCTTCTCTGCTACCGGTATACTTGTATCAAGGTGTTCTACCTGCCCATAAAAATATAGGGACAAATTAAAAACACGGTGAATAAGTTGTATTATCACTTGAAATACACGGGAAAGTAACACAAAACGACGTTTCTGCCAACATATCTTTATCAATAACACAACAAAACACACAAGTAAAGGGCAGCTCTGCGAATGATAACCTCAAAATTCTAAATGATACCCTAAGGTTTAAGTGCTGATAGAATGTTCCAGTCAGAGTACATGCGCGACATTCAATTTCCTGTGACGCTCTTAGCACAGTCTTAAGGAGTTGGAGCTGTAGTCATTATAGCCTTGCTCCACTAACAATATTGGAAGCGATGTTCTCTGTTAAGCCCACTCCACGGTGAATACACTCAATTTCCAAGACCTTACCTCACATTCAAAGGAACATTCTGGTAAAAGTATTGTATCGTTAAGAAAGTAATGGTCAACATGAATTAAAGTCCGTCTCTGTGGCGAAGTGGAACAGAGCGGGTCTGTGACGGCCAAGCTGCGATCCCCGCCACTGGCAATTGTACATCGGACCGTTTAGAAAGCAATGGCAAACTACTGAACATATTTATATTGCCCAGAAAATCACCACATCCAACAAATGCTGGGTTGATAGCTATTTCCTGTAAAGGATATGCTACTTATAAATACAAATGATTAAACCGCAGGAAATTGAGTCAACCTTTTCATCTTACCTACAACTTAAAAACATTCATCCCGTAGCCTCTTCTGGAGTAGATGGCTCAAGTTCATTGAATAAATTTTTAGAAAAACTAGTAATGTTATCTGAGCTTTGAAAGAAATCTGAACATAGTGGCGCATGACCATGTTGTTAGAATATTGTCCTCATTGTCTAGATCAGTACTTCCTAACGTGGGGCAAATTGATTCCTCTTCAACCAAGTTACAATTAGACTTCATTTAGAAGTGATTCCATTTTTTAATATAAAACAAATATGTATATGTTACATGAAGGGGAGTGGGACATCAGAGCTTTATGAAGACTTCCGTGAGACATTTTTTAAAAAGGGATTGGGAAACACTGATTTAGATCATGCCTCTTCACGTACCTATGACAGTGTTTCATGACAGATAAGTGGAGATAAACATTGTAGCATAATTGAAGAAGCAATGTCTTATGCAGGTTATATTTCAACTCGGAACTTGTCATTGATATTTGATTAGGAACCAATATGTCTGCACAAGGGGCATTCATATTAGAAACTAGTCTGTCTGCACAAGGGGCACTCATATTAGAAACTAGTCTCTCTGCACAAGGGGCATTCCCATTAGAAATTAGTCTGTCTGTACAAGGGACATTCACGTTATAAACTAGTCTGTCTGCACAAGGGTCTTTCATATTAGAAACTAGTCTGTCTGCACAAGATGCATTCATATTAGAAACTAGTCTGTCTGCACAAGGGGCATTCACATTAGAAACTAGTCTGTCTGCACAAGGGGCATTCACATTAGAAACTAGTCTGCCTGCACAAGGGGCATTCACATACATGTTCTGCTTGCAATTTCTTCAGTCATTAAGAGTATACAAGTTCAGCATACCAGCCAATTGCTCTTTATGTATTCCTCGGATTTGTCGAGAGGACGCTCTTTCTCTCTTGTATTAGACGATCTGTTTAGAGAGACTGTGAACGTACGTTCATGGAAAATCTCAATCAACATTCTAATGCAGTCATCTCTTGAGTTACCCTCCTACTCACAACAAAACAACAACTAGAAACAGTACAAGAAACATCAAGTAACATATGACTTTCTATGTCAACTATATCATCAAGATACCGGAAGTTGAACCAACGCCGTTCTTGAATCGTATTCAAAACACACGGTAGCTCCTGTGGAACTTGAAAATCAAAGTCCCTGGAGACATGTTTCATTTCCCCTGCGTTTCCTTCGTACACATGCGTTAAGTAAGCATGGTTTCATGTCCAGATCTTTGTGAATTTCATTCATGTAATGTCAATTGTAAACATATGTTTTCATTATTTTACTTGTTAAAGAACAAGAAAATAAGAGAATACATTCATTCACCTCCCTACACACAACCACATCCTCATTTAATCTCAGCACACTGTTATATTATACATAAACACTCACTCAATTTGTGTTGTCATTTATCTGATAACTGATCATGTCACACACACATACATAGACACACACGAACACAAACTTACTTACACACATAAAAAACACACTCACATATCTATACACCTACGTTCCCTCTTAAAAATAATAAATGTGTACGGATCTGATAGAGGTTTAGGCATACGCATGCTAAAATTACACTTGAGTTCGCATTTGAAGACCTTTAAAGGCTAACATATTTACACAGTTTGTCAATACATCATATTCTATAAGTAATGACAAGTTTCCAGCTGTTGTTAATACATCATTTTTAACGTAAATTGTGACTAGAATCTAGAGGGTATCAACATACAAAATTCTATACATAATTATAGGAGTTGCGTAGTATTCAGCATATAATGTTCACTAAGTAGGAACAAGATTCATTCCGCTGTCAGCACATTTTCCTTTAGTAAGAACACTTTTCATTATATTCTGAACACATATTTTTCATATGTTATGAATAAGTCCATTCTCATGGCATATCTTCTTAAATAATGTCAAGATTCACTCCATTCTCAACACATATAGGTTTTTTTGAGTCAAGATTCCCTCCGTTCTAAACGCATTTTTTTTCTAAGTGAGGTAAAGATTCACGCCGTTATAACATATTTTTTTAAAGTAATATTAATATTCACTACATTCTTAACACGTATTTTGCCTAAGTAATGTGAAGTTTCATGTCCTGTAAACACATTGTCTTTACAACGATATTCACATAGCTGGGCCAGTGAAGAAAGCTTAATAATGCCCTAATTTATGCGAACTCAGCAAGCCATCAAACCATGTTTATTGCGTCATAACCTGATGGAAAGTTTAAGCAGTTATGAAAACATAACTTTGGTGCTTTAAAAACAAAACTGATGGTGAAGGAGAGAGTAATCTGTGGAAATGTCCACAAAAACAGGAAGAGGTCGATCAGAAAATGCTATTATCACACGAGAGCACATTATAACTATTATCACAAGAGAGGATATTATAACTATTATCACCAGAGAGGATATTATAACTATTATCACACGAGAACACATTATAACTATTATCATACGAGAGCACAAAATAAATATTATCATACGAGAGCACATTATAACTATTATCATACCAGAGCAAATTATAAATATTATCATACGAGAGCACATTATAAATATTATCATACGAGAGCACATTATAACTATTATCATACGAGAGCACATTATAACTATTATCACAAGAAAAGATACTATAACTAATATCACAAGAAAAGATATTATAACTATTATCACAAGAGAAGATATTACTAATATCACACGAGAGCATATTATTACTATTATCACAGGATAAGATATTATGATATTGTTATTGGTTCTTCAAACGCCACTTCCTTCTATGGCCAGCAGAAACATACACATTATAATATTAAAGATTAAGAATAAAGGTCCTGCATGCCGATCTCACACAGTCACTTGTTCTGATTCGATTGATTATTGGTGACATGTATTATCAGCCAATAGAAAGAACGGAAAAATCAGAATCAGCCAAGATAAGCAACGCAGTGTTAGATCAACGCGTTGAACATAAATAATGGGGAATGGCTTGGACATAATTATAGCTATATGTTGAAGTTAGAAACTATTCAAACATAAACATTAGCAATTCATTGGATTGATTTTGTGTTTTACTAATCCTCCAACAATGGTAGCCTTGCTGTGACTGTGTCATCATTTAAATGTTTGGAGAATTTTCAATTTTCCAAGCACACGTTTCATCAACAACTTTGTGTGCAGTGATTTGTATGAGTGAACGGGAAAACGTATTTACATTTGCCAGCCATTGTTAGAGAAATTGTAGAGAAGTTCTTTACACTGTTTTCCTAATTTTCTCCTTCCATGGCATATTTATTGTAAATAGAATGGAACTCGACTATTCACACGCGTCCTTATCTAGAATATTTGTTTGCAAATTCCAAACAGCGTCACTCTGTCATCGCATCCTTCGCCTTTAGTCACCTCTTACAAATATATATGGCTTGTAGTAGTATTAATTTTGCTTGCTCCTCTATCAGAGCACTGTAGCGCACTGGTTCGATATTGTATACAATATTTTATGAGCGAGCTTTGAAGAAGAAGAATGACAAAACGATATAATTTAGTATTCATCTGTTGATCTTAGTGACAGCGTGCTGAATTGATTCCACTATTTACGCCATATTTTACATGCGCTGTATTTGGCTGATTAGATTATTATACACACATGTGCGTCATTATTTTATCGATGCTTTAAAAGGGAGTAAAGATAGGAACAGTTTACCTACCACGCATGTCGTAAGATGCCGCAGAGGAGGTTGTGGGGGTGGAATTGCCTGTCCTATCAAATATAGAGTTAAATCGACTCATTAGCCATGCTAAGTGGATACCCTCTCACTGTGGAATACCAGGAAGTGAAAAAGCAGACCAACTGGCTAAGGAAGGTGCTGCCGAAGACCAACCAGATATACCAATCACCTACCATCAGAAAAAGCAGATGATCAAGTCAATAAGAAAGCCACAAACACCAACACAAGATGACTATCACATTATGAACAGACCAGAACAAGTTATAATTCTACATCTCAGAACAGGACACAACCGACTCCGCAGTCACATGTATACAAAATTCAAGATTGGCAACACGGCCATGTGTACATGTGGACAGGCAGCACAGAGTGCCAAACATATACTTCAAGAGTGTTCTCAGCATGAAACGCTGAGGCAGACATATTGGCCATAGGAAACAACACTGGAATCAAAGCTCTATGGGACACTGTATGAACTACAAAAGACAGTGAGTGTTATTAAGGAGACAGAATTACCGATATAGACATGTTTCAAGTGAACGAAAGAAGAAGAAGAAGAATTAGCCTTGCTGAAGTTGGATGTGCCACTCCAATAGGAGCAGAGATTGCATCTACTTTGTAAAAAACGTTTTCCGTTCTCCGAACTACATTCTGATATTCTACTTCTAATATCTGCACTATTCTACGTGTTTTTCTCTTCATAATATATATTTATATTCTAGGTGGTTTTCTCTTCATAATATATATTTATATTTTAAGGTGGTTTTTCTCTTCATAATATATATTTATATTTTAAGGTGGTTTTCTCTTCATAATATATATTTATAGTCTAGTTGCGGGGTTTTCTCTTCATAATATATATTTATACTTATCCAGGTCCATGTGGGTGTTTTGTGGTAGATATGAGAGCAGAAGCCACAAACTGAGAAGCCATAAACTGTCTTTAAAATATTGTAACAATGATTGTAATTAAATTCGTGAATGCATACAATAATATCTTGGGATGTATTCTCACTAGAATCTATATATTTTAACTTGCGTGCTGTATACGTTTTCCTTACGAAGCATTTGCCAGATAATTAAGAACAAGAACTCTGTACTAGTTCCTACTAACCTGTAGGAGTTTGAGAATTGACTCAGAAGAAGAAATAAGAACGTCAAAATCTCCTTTTGCAAATTAATAGAAATAGAAACTTTAAGTATTAAGATACTTTTATATTGAAAAACGTTGTTTCTAGATGTCGTGTCAACGTTTTTTTTCTAAATGTTGTCGTATCAAGGTTGTTTCTAGATATCAACCCTGTTTCTAGATGTTGTCGTATAAACAATTGAGAAGTATTTTGTAAGGGTTATTCTAAGCATTTTTTAATATCAACTGTGTTCCAAAGTTTTCTAGCTGCCTCGCCAGTGAGGTGTAAGGGGAGTACGATGCTAAGTTGATGTTTCTCATGTCCAACAGCATTCAGTGAATGAAGTTATCAGCATCGCGACTCCTGCCTTTACTTTTCATGAAAATTCGGTGCCCATTTTCCTTATATTGGGTCCAACTAATAGCTATTGGTAATTAAACAATATTTTCAGGTGAACTTGAAATTGAACCTTGGATCACTCGAATAAGAAGCCAGCTCACTAACAACTGAGCTACTGCGGCTCAACATCTTTAATGTTATGCTGGCATTTGTCAACATATATTTTGTGTGTTTTTGTTTAACGTGTAAGATGGAATACAAACACGTCCGCGCATTGTCGGTGCTCGAAATGAGAGCAAAGAATAGTAACATCTATCATCGTTATGTACCATAGATTATATTTTTTATACGACACCAGTAATACTAGAGTCTGTCAGTCAGTCAGTTCCTCTTTTGCCAAGTTTGACACATATGGCGGATGTCATAGTTCTCCATGCCCGTCGATCAGTTGCAAGGATTGTGCACTTATGTCTGTTGAATTTAGTTCATTCATAAAAGTTCTTATGAGCGTTGTTTTTGGTCTTCCCTGTTTTCTTTCCCCGTCTGGTGTCCACATGACGACTCCATTAGAGTCTGGAGAGGCCAAAATCTTTATACAAATAGTTAGTAGTCGGATCATCATCACTGCAAACTGGACACTTTCATAGTTGCTCCGATCTCTCCCTGATTGTATGCGTCATTAATCTTCTGTTGATAGAACCGGCCCTCTGCTGGCTGATCATCATTCTTCTGCGCCCTCCAAAATGCTCACTTTTAGCAACACCGCATACATACTTTCACAAATACTTTTTATCAAAGTCAAGAAAATTTTGAATTGTCAACATCAAGAAATGGTGCGTGCACAATTATTTTGCACGAATAGCTGAGGACATGGCTGCACGAATGGCTGAATAGCTGAGGACATAAATATCTTTTTGTGCCGATGTCTTCAATGTGGTACCGCTATCAGGGCCGTACAGTGCTATGATGCAGAGATACGGCCGCACAGGCGGCACCAGCAAAATATATTTCCGGGGGTGCCATTTCGACGAGAAACCATTTAAGGGGTAAGGCATTTCGAAGACATACATCATACTAAGAAAATCTACCACACGTTCATGACCGCTGCAATCCTGAGCGGAGATAGGTAGTATTATTACTATTAAAGTTCTGTATCGCTATAATTGTGCATTCTAACCTCTAAATATGTCACAATAAATAACATTTTCTAGTTCCTTGTCCTTCATTTCGTGCATCCTTCTGGAGCTTACCATCATTATATCTTACCATACCATCATTATGTGCATCTTTCTAGTTGCTTGTCATTCATTTCGTGCAAAATTCTAGTTGCTTGTCATCCATTTCGTGCAAAATTCTATTTACGGGTCATTCACTTCATGCATCCTTCTATTTACGGGTCATTCACTTCATGCATCCTTCTATTTACGGGTCATTAATTTTGTGCATCCTTCTATTTACGGGTCATTCATTTTGTGCATCCTTCTAGAACTTACCAGCAATGCTCTGTAGTAAAATGTCATTTCTTAACAACTAATTGCCCTATCCACCGACAGAAACACTACGCTTTTGCCACTGTCAGCTTCTATGACCTTTAATTGATCACTTTTGCACTGTTTCAACCTTTGAAAGTTTGGTGTCTGCCAACTGCCTGGGAGCTGATTATACTCATTGTGCACAGATGTGTATATATCTAATATTAGGCATCACATTGGCAGTCTATAATTTACGTTTAGTAGCCATCTTTAGCTTCCTAATTTCTGACTGAGTTTTGCTTGCCTGCTTGCAACTTGTACCTGGTTCATTGATTTTAAGTGTTGCTGAAGATGTTATATTCTACATAAGTCAATTTTAGAAAGGTAAACGGATTTGAAAATAACAGGTTACTTTAAAAGTCATGGATAAAATGTGCACATCAGAGTAACGGAAGGGTAGCAAAGAATATTACAAACTTGACCTGTCATGTACGATTTAAGGGGAAGTTCATAAAATGCGTCAACAGTTAGAGGTGGAAGGGAATCTGATAAAGTTTGACAGTTATTAAAATGGGGATGGGGTACACAAAAGCTAACGTCAACAATAATGCTATTTAAAAACCAATTTACATTATTTGAATTTGAAGAATTATTAAAAGATTCCGAATAAGTATGTAGATTTTTCGTACGTACTAATTTGCTAATTTGTTAACTATTTAATTTTGTTTTCTTTGGGGGAGGCGGGTGTGGAATGGTTGACCATGTCATTACTGGCTCCAGTCTATATAGCAGACCTGCATACAGAAATGTAAACATTACTTAAAAGACCGTTTTTATTTATTTCCGTGAAATTCTTTGAGCTGCCTTGACTATTTTTAGCATGCAACTCCAAGTATATAAACAGTGACCCATTCTTGGAAAGGTAATAATGAGAATCGTGTCTCATCATGTGCCCAAACTACACAATTTTCCAGAGTTTAACCATTACAATGAGATATTCAATTTGAAGATCAATCATATCAAACATTAGGGGCAGACAGCCAAGATTTCTAAGGCATGTACTGAGAAGAACACAGCTTTAAACACTTAAGTTTAACAACCACTGGAAAGATCAATGGGAGAAGAGATATGGGACGACAAGAGAGAAGTTGCTAGATGGATTAGTATTGTGGCACGGTAGAAGTTCACCAACGGAGCTTATTGACAATACAAGAGACAGAGAGTTGTGGAGAAACATGATCTCCTACGTCTCTTGGCATGACACTTGATTAGTAGATTGATCGATTCAATTTGACAAGCAAGGATAATATTTTATTTCTCGCATAGATTCTGGTTTTATATACCGCATATATAAAGCCAAATTGAAGATTCCATAGTGTTGGTTACTAAACATAATAAAAAAAAGAAAAAAAAACTGCACCTGTTTGGTCATATAAAGAGACACAACTGTTTAAAAAGACCAAAAATGGAGGGAAGAGCACCTGATCAGAGGAGGAAAGGCAGACCAAGAAGACGTTGGACTGACGACATTAAAGATAACATGAATACATCGTTGGAAAATGCAAACCGCATCGCACAAGACAGAGAAGGGTTCAGGGTGTTAATTGGAAGACAACATTCGAGAGGGAATACGTCACATGACATTTGACATATATAATGCACTACAAACTGTGTCATGTGACGTGTTCCTTCCAGAACGTTGTCTTCCCAATGAACTCTCTGAACCTCTCTCTGTCTTGGGCGATGTGGCTTGCATTTTCTAGTGATGTATTCATGTTATCTTTAATGTCGTCAGTCCATCGTCTTCTTGGTCTGCCCCTTCTCCTCTGCCCAGGTATTCTTCCCTCCATTATTTGTCTTTCTAAACAGTTATGTCTCTTTATATGACCAAACATGCGTAGTTTTCTTTTTGTTATTGTGTTTAGTAACCAACACTCTGGAATATTCAGTGTGTTTATAATATCTGAGTTTCTGATTTTATCCTTCCATGGTATTCTAAGTATCTTCCTGTAGCATTTCAGCTCGAAGGCGTTGATCTTCTTTGCCGCTGTTTTACTTAGGGTCCATGTTTCACAGCCGTATGTTGCAACCGGAAAAATAAAAGTTCGTAACATTAGCACTTTCGTTTCTATTGTGTTGTTTTTCCATATATTTTTCAGCCGTGTTATTTTGCAATATGCCATTGCCAATCTCTTCCTTATTTCTGCCATGCAGTCACCTGCACCGTTGATGTGTGCTCCTAAGTATTCAAATTTATCCACACATTCTATCTCGGTATTGTCTATTCTTATTTTTGGTTGTTGTGTTGTTATATCTGTTGACATGATTTTTGTTTTCTGCGTGTTTAAATACAAATTTTGTGCTTCGCTATATTTCTTTGTGTTCTTGATTAGTTGTTCCAATCCCATTATATCGTTTGAAAGAAGTACTGTGTCATCTGCGTAGCGTATTTCCGGGATTAAGAATCCACCTATGTTTAAAGCGTGGTAGTCAGTGTTTAAAGCGTTATATGGGATGAGAATACACACTATTCTCCAATATTTGTTTCCAAAAGCCTGTATCCTTTCCGGTATATCCGCTGTCATTGTCCAAGTATTACGTCCGAACAAAATAATATGTATTACTATTACTTGTATAAGTTCAATTACATACGCACCTACACTTTTCCTTATCGCCAAACATCATCTTCCACTAAAGAAAAAAAAAACACATTAAAAAACACGTTCTACCATAACTTTACGAACATTCCAAAATTAGTGACAATCTAACTAAAACGTTCTTGCTTGGTCCCGCGTCATTGTTGTTTTATTTAAAACTTTAAAAAAATTATGTTTTTATACAGAATTGTATATTCTTACTTCTTCTTCTTCTGTATTCGTTCTCAAACTCCTGCAGATTAGCAGGATGTAGTCTGGAGAACGACGGAATGCGTTGTGTCATGGTTTACAGCATTGATGCGATATCTGCGCCTTTCGGCCTGACACATCCGACTTCAGCACAGCTTTGGGTCACTGGCCCTATATGGGACGAGACAGCGAACTTCATTCCATAACCTCCTTAGTCGCCATTTACGACATGCGTGGAAGGTAAACAGTGTTGCTATTCTTTACTCCCCTTTCGGGCCTCGGCAAAAAACGGGCGATATTCTTACTGATACCAGCCACTCGTGTATTATTGTTACATTTGCACAGCATTTTAGACATCAACGTATCCTTACTTATCACATAGAAATACAAAGCTTTCAGTTTCTCTTGAATTTTCTTCAAGAAACAAGAAAGTAATCTATTTCAGCATCTTGACATTTCACCGGTTTGTGTCTTCCTTTGCAAGCTTTGTTTACGGACGATGTATGGATTCCTTATGTGTGTTATTTTATCGGTTACTTCTAACTTCTATATTGAATGCAGACGTTCTAAAGCGGTTCATTTTGGCGCTTTGTAAAGTATCGGTGAAACAGAAAGTCTGCTGCATATTTACATGTCTTATGAACGATAACAATATGGTTGTTTATCTTGTAGGAACTAATATATTTTACAAAGGCGAGCAAAGCTGTCAAAGACACTTGTGAATGTATCATTGAAACTGTGGATTTTGGCAATGTAATTCTTATGTTAACCACCTAAAAAAACCAAAGTGAAATACAAAACAAGTAGCATTAAATGACCAATCAACGACTTTCTAATTTTAATATCTGTATTAACTCTTTATATCCACCGAGCCGCTAATATCTACATTTTGGAGACCCACTATGCCGAAAAGCCGCTCAAATCTACATTTTAATATGAATTTACTATCGTGTTCGGCATAGCAGGAAAACCGCACGGAGACAAAGAGTTAAACACCGCCACTTTCAAAACCATAGGCCTTCAGGAAGTAGGGTACCACTCTTGAAGCAGCAAAACAAAAATACCACTATGCATCTGTTCTCAATTCTTTGTTTATATGTTGCCTATAATATTAATAAATAACTTGATATATGCTGATGAGGCAGTATTGATCGCAGGAAGCAAACAGGATCTAGGAGCCCTATTAGATAAAGTAGTGAAAGAAAGTAAAAACAAAGGTCTCAGTTTAAACTAGAAGAAAACATAAATAATGGTTGTATCGAAGAGACATAAGCTACCAAGATGCAACATACTAATTAATAACACAAAATTAGCACAAGTTGAGAAAGTGAAATATCTTGGCACTCTGTTAACATCAGAAGGTAGATGCTCAAGTGAGATAAAGAGCCGAACAGCACAAGCTAAATCAGCATTTCAAAAAATGAGAACTATTTTGTGTAACATTAGAGGCTACAGAAATGTGGTTTCTGAGAAATATAATGAAAATACCACGGGCAGCCAAGAAAATGAATACAGAGGTTCTCATTGATCATATAAAACATTAGGGGCAGACAGTCAAGGTTTCTAGGGCATGTCCTGAGAAGAACACATCTTGAACACTTAATAACCACTGGAAAGATCAAAGGGAGAAGAGATAGAGGTTGACAAAGAGAAAAGTTACTAGATGGACTTGTATTGTGGCATGGTAGAAGCTTACCAACCGAGCTTATTGACAACACAAGAGAGTCGTAGAGAAACATGGTCGCCTACGCCAATCGGCATGACACTTGATTGATTGATTGATAATATTAAAATTGGTAGCATATCCTATTCAGGACGTAGCTATCAACCCATTATTTTTTGTATGTAGTGATGTTTTTTGTTTAGGTGATGGAAAATCTTGGAACAATATGGGATCAAGGGTCCATGTATATATTATCAAATAAGGGATATGAAAAAAAACTTAACAATATTTTACACGGCCAAGATTTGTGTTTTTTATCCATGCACATTTAGCAAGCTGAACGGAATGACGTCACCAGCAGATCTTGTCACCGGAATTCAAAATGGCTAATAGTAGCTATGCGTGGAGATTAAAGTTTGCAACGATTTAATGGTGTTTGTATTTTAAAGATATTAGCTACTTCTATAATTTAGAGGTTTGAGATTGGTTGGGGGGGGGGGAGGAAGATTAGACTCAGTCTAAGGACTAATTATAACCCTCTTCGAATTTACTAAATTCTTTGTTGGTAACTTCATTGAAAGGGAGACAATGCTTTCTGCTTACTATTTGTGTATGTATTACCTCCCATGAGAATATTTAACAATTATTGGGCGGTTTTGCAGGTATAAATATGCCAATACAATAAAATTGGTGGGGAAAATCTAAGACATTCTTCATTAGAAATCTTTGCTGTCCAAGGATTGGATAACATTCTTCGAATAAACCATATTTCCGCTGCCTTCATTGATTTTTAAATTTTTTTTTCTTTTTACATAAAATATGCCTTTTTTTCAAATACAATGAGAAGTGGATATAAGACCATCTCATTGTATTGGTAGTTTTGTGTGTATTTTTAAGCTTGTTGCGGTTTCTTGAAAAAGGTCCCTTTGTACCGTAACGTGTAAACAATCCTTATTCCCTTGTTTTGTGTTATATCAAATATCAGTGATATTTGTTGTACAGCCTACAGGTTATTGTAATCAGTGACAATAATACTTTATAGTATTTGTCATCGCTATAAATATAGAGATAAATAGACAGATGCAAATATATATATATATATACGATACCCTGATGTTTCTGATACCCTGATAGCCTGCGAGTTCTGTGACTCTTGTGGTGAAATGTGCTCAAGTTATGAAGCAAAGGGTGAGGTTATCAAGACAAACATTGAGTTAATACTTCAACAGTTTGATCTCATGGAAACAAAAATCATGGGACACAATCATTTTCACATACTCTTAGTTTTGGAGGCACTTAAGCATAACCCATTTGAAAATCAATAAAATCAATATATACCACTTAGCAAGAGCAGCGTAAGTCTTATTTATGCATATCCAATCACGGATCCTTGAACATAACGATATAACAGGAAACCAAATAGCGGACAGACTTGCAAAAAGATGCGTCACAAAACCACTAAAGCAAATACCTTATAATATGGGAACGGTTAAGCAAATTCTCAGAAACAACATCAGGGATATTTGACTGAACGGATGCACAAATGGGCTGACTGGTCGAAATTTATTTAATGAAAGAACACGGTCAAAAGACAATGAGAATATAAACAAACTCTGCAAGAGAAACAAATCCATTATCTTTCAGTTTCGAACAGGACATGCAAGGACCAATAGCCATTTAAACGTATTAACGCCATCCACTACTCACTTGTAGAAACTTATCTTATCCCAATGGAATAGTAGAACACCTCCTTATTGACTGCCCTTTAACATTCAACTGTCAAGGAAAATACGTCTGCAGACACCCTTGAGTCACTAACTTACTGTATGGATCACTAAGTCAATTTCACAAGACCTGCACTTTTATTGGAATGACATTGTGATGACAAGAGAAGAATGACTCATCAGCATGTGGATATCGACAACAAGGATACAGACAGACAGACAGACAAACAGACATATAGACAGATAGACATATAGACAGATAGACAGATATATAGATAGATAGATATGTAGATAGGTAGATAGATAGATATGTAGATAGGTAGGTAGGTCAGTAGGTAGGTAGGTAGGTAGGTAGACATGGAGATAGATCAGCCAGACAGACAGACAAACCAGATAGACAGACCAGACAGACATATAGATAGAACGATATATAAATATGTTGCTATGCATACTTTTTTCTTTCTACTCACATCTCAGATTAACTCAGCACGAGGTTTAAATCTTACACGTGATTGGATAACCAAGTCAGCATGAGGTTTAAATCTTATACGTGATTGGATAGTTACCTCATCAGGAGATTTAACTCGTATTCGTGATTGGACAGCCACCAGAGCATGAGGTTTAAATCTTATATGTGATTGGACAGTCAACTCCACCACATGATCGTCATGCTGCTATTCATCTCCTTTTTGGGCCCCTTCAACATGGAGCAAATTTTGTGATATCACCTTCCTTATTTTATCTCAAACACACATTGTCTCTTCTTTTCTCTTGCTGTGCTCCTCTCCATTTTCTCTTTCTGTCCCATCTACGTTTTTGTCTGTCTCTGTCCCTTTCTATTTTCTCTTTCTATTTCAAGAAGCACGAACTATCTTCTAATTCTCATTTCCATAGTTACTGAAAGAAACATAATTTTGATTCGGAAACAATGAAAAATAAACTCAACTTTTTGAAGTTCTAGAATGATATCATATTTCAAGGGTATATTCTTCTCTATGATATTCTAGCAGGAATGATGAGATTGGCAACCGATAACATTCCAACCAATTTTGCGCAATACCCAGGTGAGAATCAGGTCTGCCATTTACAAATTACAAACGCTTCACTGCACAACACTGCAGTACCAGAAATGTCACCTCCGATGCATGTCGTAAAGCTATTGTTTCTAGCAGCAAGCATTGTTTTGGAACTAGAGGCATTTCTGGCTATGTCAAGTCTAGAAAGTTATATTCATGTTATGTATAGAAATGGTTGAAATCCGTGATGAGAGAATATTGATTGTGATACTTGTGTATTACGTATAAAGACTCGTAATAATTAACTTGTGGTAGAAGTGATATATGATTCTTAGAAAAAAAATCCTGCTGTTTTAGTGTATGTTCATATTAAATTGCGACTCAATGCTAATTTAATGTAAGGAAATGTAGTACAATTTTAAAATATCATATAAAAATGTAGTACAATTAAAAAATATCATATTTCTTCACTGGTTATAGTTAGGTTATAGGACTTTATGATGCGTTGAAACACGAACCTGGTTGTACCGGCTAAAGTTTAAAACTTGATGTAAATGTTTTATCTTTATTGATGATAAAATCGTTGTCGTTGAATGATATCATTCAACGCTAGAATGCTGGGAATAAACATGATTTGTCATCGAACTCGAATGACGGACTTTTACGGTGCTAAGTGAACGACTGAAAGAATTGACGATCGAAACTGAAACTTATTCTTCGTTTTTCTTACAAGCTAAAATAGCATTTTGAAGTAAATTGTGGGAGTGTCTTCTTTCCAGAGGAGCTAGTTTTACTTATTAATTAATTATAATTTTAATGTTTTATAATATGTGCCAAAAATGTGTTATTACCTAATTGCCAAATAAATGGAATTAATAAGAAAAAAATGTTATTTTTTTAACGGTGTGGGGCATAAACATTGGCACGGCACAGGCACTTAAACCCATTCCACAGTTGTCATTATTTTTAGGATTGTGGATTTTTAGGATTCATTATTTTGAATTGTGATGCCATTCAAGCCTTGATGCCGCACCCCCCCCCCCCCCGCACCAACCTCGGTACGCCACTGCGAAGTTAACATTAACGTGCTTGAACAAAGTTACTTGTGTGTGTCTTGAGGATAAAGACGCTGATTCGACCATGTTTCATGTTGCTATAATACATCCACATTTCATAACAAAGACAGCGATGCTCAATCATACTTTTGTGAATATCCATCCATCAACACGTTAAGATCAAAGTCAGACATCTATCTTCGTACGTACACACACACACCAGTTATGTAGATGCGCCTCATATGTAAACTATGGAGTATCTATGATGGGAAGAAGACATTCCAAATGTTTGATACAGAACTGGAAACTCTTAAGCGAAGAAAACTATAAATATTTATAACACCTATCCCTTGACGTCGTATTCCAGTGAGATTTGAGAAAAACTTCAATAAAGAAGTCATGGCTGGGTTGATTTATTTCTGCTGGAATTCCTGACAAAGTTTACACGTATATTGTCTGTTTTTCATGCGAACACGTGTGATTTATGTGCGTGACTCACAATTATCAGAGGAATTGTGACAGTAGTTAAATTTGACATTTAAAAGTGTCCGTCACGCTTGACGTCTATCTTCAGGATAGTCTTGTGAGCTGATCTCAAACATTAACAGTGTTTTTATTTACTGTAGAAGTTTTCGCCTACATCCCCTCCTCTATGATATACGAATTTGTCACTGAACCAGATGTCCAATTGTAATCTTGGTAATAATCTTCCAACGCTAGTCTTTAAATGATTAAGATTTTTAACAAATTCATCAAGTTTCCTGTTTCTGATTACAATCATATCTTCAGAACACACTCCGTCCGTTCAAACACTTACAAAATTAAATCGGCAACTACTTGAGTCGATCCTCAACAACTGTCGTGAATCAAGGACCCCTGGGGCACGAAATATTGGGACTCTCTTCAAAATGAAGAGTGAAATGTCAAGGAAAGGAAGTGGACTCCCTTAGCGTATCTGCATAGGGATTTATAGTCTGGTAGAAATAAACATCACTACTTATTGAACTCTTACAACTATATTGATGTTGATGTGCTACTTTTTATGTACCAAGAGTAATTTAACTATGTGAGTTGTTTTTGTACTTTAATATGTGGTATGTAGAAATATGTTTCTAATGAAACTTATCTTCCATTTAGTTCAATGATTAATAACGGTTTTCAACCAGTTGTCCCCTTCTGAAAACACATTTTGGCCACCCCCCTCTGATTACTAAGAAAGGTCACTAATTTCATTGTTACGCCTGCTACTGATAACATATTGTTGGTGCAAACATTTCATTGTCCATGCTAGATACTGATAGATCGCACATTGATTGTATAAATATTTCATTGTCCATGCCTGGCACTGATACATAACACATAGTTGGTATAAATATTTCATGATAACACGTTGTTTTTGTAAACATTTCATGATAACACGTTGATGGTGTAAACATTACATTTTTCAATTTTGGTACTGATACCACGTTAATGGTACAAACATGTCATTGTCGATGCCTGGTACTGATAACATATTGTTAGTATAGACATCTCAGAATCTAAGCCTGGCACAGAAAACAGATTCATGTTATAAATATTTCATTGTCCACGTCTGGTACTGATAATACATTGTTGGTATAAATATTAAATTATGATTTGTAATTTGATTTTAATTGTGTTTGATGGTTCAGGATTGAGGTAAGTTTATAATTTTCGAATTGCCCCTATAAAAAAATCAGAATTCCCTTCCCTTGTGTTTGCGCCCTTCGTAGAGAAACGTATTTATTTGGACGTAAAGATACCTGATATGTTTATGCGAACCACGTAATATGTGCACATATTTTTCATCGGTCACAGAAGTTAAACATCTTAACATTAATCCACGGTGGAAACTCTTTAGCACAATCTAGTAAAGAGACTGCCATCGTTTATTCTACTGCTAGAAAACATGGACATCATATTCTAGAGGTGAAGTAACATAAAATGAAATGCATTATTTCATCTTCGCTGTCCTAGAAACATAAGCAGCATCACGCCATAAGCGGAAATAACATATGGTGGTGCTGCAACGAATAAAGATGTCAGTAATGGAACAAGTCAGTAAAAAACAGCTAAGATGGCTGGATATTAGTTATTTGGTCTGTTGATTGACATGAGGGAAATATTTACAACTGAATAATTTACAAACAAGCTACAAATGATTATAAAATTATTATAAACGGAACCATCAGCTGTTATACCCTGAGATAGGTACTGAAGCGGAGATTTGATAACGTATGAGCGTGTCATATGTACGATGATTCCATCAACATTCATTCATTAATATCTGTCTCCGTAACGAAGGTTGGCTGCAATGAATCTCCAACATCCCGTATCTCTTGCCATGGTTGTGCACTCTGTCAGACTGTAAAATGTCCATCTCGTGACTTTTCTCTCTCGATTATATCGATGCCTACATCATGATCGCCTATATTCGATAAAATATTCAACACTTCAAGGAATGGCATTCTCATTGTCACCAATAGTTGTGAAAATCTTAACAAGGATGAATCATGAAATTGCGATTTTCTTAAACTTTTCAATAAAAACTGATGAAAGACTTGTCGGAATACAAACTACAGAAACGTAAATAAAAGGTAACTTATAAGAAGCGGTGTATATTTTCATACTACAATCCTGCTAACTAAAACAACAGTTCTCAGCTTGAGATATATGCCCCTCTCTGAGGGTCACAGGAAGAAAACGGAATTTGGGGTACCACCAATTTCCCGGTGTCAACAGGAAGGTAGCTATTTCGTAAACAAACATTTTTATAATAATGATGTTTAAAGAAGCTTTGGGTAACCTGTGAAGAATGCCAATGAACTGTTTTTTTTTCACGGTGTTGTCATGGGAGATATTTGTTCTAAATTGAGGGCCAAAATTCAAAAACATTTGAGAACCACTGGTCCAAAAGACGTAAATGGAAATATAGCTCTGTATATAAATTACTTTTTTTTCATTCCGTTTTCATTTCCAATATAATATTTTTTTTAAATGACGTCCCAATCACAATACTTGTGTAGATGTAGAGCATTGTCATCTAAAACGTCTGTGCTGTTCACAGTATGCCATATAGTGCTTCTGTGATAGTCATTGTTTTTACTGATTTTATTGCTATTTTAATGTCTGTTCGCTGCTTATTTTGTATTTTTTTTAAAAACATTAATGTTGAAACATTGAAATGTCTTGTACACTATTATTTGTATGATTCCTTACCAATACAATATAATCCGATAGTTTGTCAGTCAAAGTAAAACTGCCAAAACTTGTGTTCTACGTCAGAACTATTCGAACAGTTTTGTAATAGCAGTTTTACCAAATAAGCCTTTTGAAATTCCTGCAGATTTTGCGCATACCCTTCTGCTTCTATGTCATACACAGATGGTCTTTGATATCTTGTGTCCATCTTCTTCGTGATCTAACTTTTTTCACTGCCCCAGCATCTCTCCTTTCATTAAAGTTTTCAATAGATATTCATATCTTGTGATATTGCTAAAATAATGTATCTTTCAATAGCGAACCATGTTATTTAGCTAATTAATTTTATTTTCAATTATATCACAACGTGAGTGTGTTAATTTAGATAAAACAGAAGTAGATATATAATTGAAGGATATCCTGTAGGGATTCTTTAACTATCTTGGATTTTGTAAACCTAATACATGATTATTATTAAATAAAACACACTTTTCCAAGGTTTATTTTCCACTCAAGAGCTAATAATGCCATTAAGAAAAAACACGGCCTGGCAAACTGATCTTAATGTCTATCTCGGGATCTGTTTCCATCATCTGTTTATTTCTACAATACTGCGTGCCTTGCATCAGACCAAACTTGTGGACAAACAATGTGAAGACAATCGATATGAGACACATTAAAACTAAAATAAGTATTCATTAAAATGACAGCGTTATTAATGAAGGAAACATACAGGCGTACGTGGAAGTAACATAACATCATTAGGATAAAAATGCTTCTGAGCTTTGGAAAGACAAGTATGCAAGAAAAGACATTTGAAACACTAGGTAAGACAGTTGGTCTGTGTTTCTCTGGGAATTTCATACCAGTGCAGTGTGAAGTAACCATGTATTTGTTTATGTGTATTATTGTTTACAAACATTAAAATTGGTTGGTCCTTGTCGAAGTGAGGCCTGGTGACACGTACTAGTGCTAAATGTTTATGACTCGCGCCGAATTTACATACCTATGTAATGTGTGTTGTTGTATGTGTGTCCATCGACCGCTCTATATTCGTAGTAGCTTGAGAATATACTTTGGAAGTCTTGACTGAAATCGTAAATTCTATTTGGATGCTGATTGGTCGAATACAGAAAACGCACTGACAAGTTGCGAGGCGAATATGTGCCAGATGAATGAACTGAACTATATTCGAAAACCTGTTTGCTGCATTCTGACATTTAAAATAAGTTAGAGAAATATTAGTTATGTAGATACACATTTTAAATAAAACTGGCAAAAAAGATGATTCAGCTAAGAAAAGGCATTGACAAAATCTTTTTCTGTATTGAATAATGAAATGATGTGACTCTGATTGTAAACACATATCTCTCGTCAATTGTATAGCCATGTGGACTCATGGATAAAAAAACTTAAGAAAATTACGCGGACGTTTGCCGTGATGTTCATTTCTATCCAAACAAAAGTATACACGTAGTGGCTATTGTAAGTCGTTGATATAGTTTAACAGGGTCACTTTTTAAGGATGATCCAGATGAATCCACAGGACTATATAACTGAGTTGGGATTCGGTTAACAAAATCAACGTAGCCGAACTCTGGGAAAAACCAATAGTTATTATTCCATTTAAGAAATATGTATTGACAAGTTCATAATTCCTTAGGAAAGTTCTCGAGAAATTTAGGAAAATCTCGGTTATTTTTGGTAACGACCGACTCTTTTGTGACGCGTTAGCATTCTTATTATCTAGTAGAGCATACCATTGCTTGACCTTAGTACCGCCGTGTCTGTAGTCAGTTATACGAACTTGGCAGTTTTAATGGTCTCTTGATGTGTTCCAATACTTGTATTGGTTTCGTTGTCTGTCTGATGTTCTCGTTTCTAATTCTATCTCTCATTGACACTCCGAGTATTTTTCGTAGTCATTTCTGCGGTAAATATTTTTCTGTTGTCTTGTGCTTTCATTGTCCAGGTTTGACACTTTTATCACAGTCATGGGGTAATAATAGTCTTGTTAAATGCAACTTTAGTGTCTATGTTTACATTTAAGCATGCGTGTCGTTCGTCCTAGGATCTTATATGTTTATTTATTACTAAACAATATCAGACTCTATTTTCCTGTGGCATAGACCGTTAATGTCAGTCTTTATATACGGCCTTGGAAATGCCCGTAAGCCTGTGGATAAAGGGGTTTAGGGGTTCAAATACCTATTTTTTCTATCCATTTGCAGCTACTTGTCACAAGATGGAATGCAGCTTGGAATACGGGCTATGGGAGGGTTTTGATAGCTTAATATACAGTAATATTTTTCATAAGTTAAAGTTTACCAAATAGTAAACGCATATAAAAGTATACTAAATAATAAACGCCTATAAAATTATAACTAATAGTAAACGCCTATAAATGGTTACCAAATTTTTAGCGTCCATAATTTTGTTTACCAAATAGTAAACATCCCTTATGGTTTACCGTAAAAAATAATCATGAACATAAAATAAGTGCGTTCGAAAAAAAGGAAATAATCTTTTCTCTTTCAGATTAGCCTACCCCCCCCCCTTTACAGAAGACAAGTCTACGGCCCTGCTGTATGGCTTTAATATGACTGAAGTGAAACCAATGTGAAAGAGAAAACTTAATACAACGCATGTCTACAAGACACGTGACTATAATATATTAACAACAGCTCACTTTTTTATGTTTTATGAAGTTCTGAATAAAGCACAGTTATAAATCATTTGCTACACAACGGGTTAACTAATTGTGCTTTCAAGGGTCCTTCACTTATCAGATGTGAGATTCCTTGTTAAACACGTGAGACCTGTTCTGATGTGAGTTTCTCTCTCTCGAGGGCTGTATTTATTTAGGCACTTCGGCAAAGAGCATTTGTTATATGACCTCATTCTGACATTTCCACCTTTTGGCGCGTGGTAAATGGCTGATAGAATTAAAGGTAACAAGTTCACAGACAGACATTCTTGGAAGGACAGCAGCGGAAAATTGATATCGTAGTGACTTACTGTTTGTAGAATTATTCTATGAAAACGAAACTCACATTGAAAGCCCACTGGGTACGACCTAAGTGCCAGACAAATCACATGTAAAAATAATAGTAGTCTGGGTAAGATTACAGATACAGTCGGAAATATATATTTTAATATATCGTTCTAATCCGTGATCCGCATGCGAAATGCGTATGTGTCTCACCAATGATCTACCAGACAAACCAAATATACAAAAGAAAACCTTAATAGATATTAATTATAGTTATTTCCCGTAGTGTTAAAGATGGCAAATCTCACAATAGTCATTAATTTCAATGTTGAACACCTCTTTGCAAGGTGATATATAGTTCCCGTGTATTGCTTATGCCAATTACTGATCGTTTTTTATTTTAATTGTTCCACTCTTATTTTGGTTTAGGTTATTCTGTTTCTTTTTCCCTCAGTATAATTGCTTGTTTGTATAGTGCGTTTTCATCTATTTTAAATGACTTGACCGATGTAATTCCAACGTCTTTGTTTTATAAAAATTTATTAAAAAATGGTCCTACTAGATTGCCAGCAGAATATAGTCCAGATAATGGAAATGCGTTGTGTCGCCGTTTTTTTTACGCCAATGAACCAACACATTCGTCTTCGACGGGTCATCTATACAATTATCTTTTCGTACTGGTTTATGCTGTGTGTGTTTTTTTATGTTTTGTTATTTGTGTATATGCATACACACTCTGGTTGTGAGCGAACCATAGATGTACCGCATGGGGAGGGGATACGAACTATACCGTTTTCCTATGGCTAGGGCCCATAATAGAGGTACCGTGGCTAAGAAGTTAACAAGCAATTTGCCTTGAAGGTTTGGTTATGAGAAGTTCAACATAATCTGTAGGCAATTGTTGGCAGCAAATGGGCACAGTGAAACCAATGTTGGATACACTCACTTGGAAAAGTGCATAGGTACGAATATACCTTCCAGATAAGTTATTTCCTGTTTCTTTCTCATGAATTTGAGTGGGTAGAAATTCACAGATATTCCAGCAAAATAGTATCAGCCAAACAAATAACAATTGACTGATCAAACCAATTAACCAAACTATCAAACCGTCAATTATAAATCGGGAATAATTCTTCGAAACATCGCGAAAGGCATTGAGGACGATGAAGAAGGATTGGGGGTGAGGTTAGCAGCCCCATAAACAAAACAAGACCTGACCAAAGAAGAAGACTGGCGTCTCAAAGCTGTAAAAAAAACAACGCAATTGAACATATTTTGGACATATAAAAAGACACAACGGCGTAGAAAGATTAATCATGGAGAGAGACGTCTCAGACAAGAGAAAAAGAGGCGGACCAATACAACGATGGACACATGATATCGAAGATCATCTTAACATGACACTGAAAGAGGATGGATCATTTCACATAACCGAATAGCTTATAGAGTGGTAGTGAGACCAAAGGAAATAGCCGAGACACGTAGTCACTTCGTTTCACTTGTTTTCTTATCCGGGCAAATTGTAGGAAGAAAGCACCTTATTCATTTGCACTAACTCCCTCTCGGCTCTATTGATTAGTTCCAAGGAAAAGGCAGTACAAATACGTTTGAAAACATGCAGAACTGCAGCAGAGTCAAGATAATTTAATACTTCATGGACTGATTTAGGGTCTCCCTTCTTGATTTTCTGTACGGGTATACTGGCTTAAACATAGATTGCAAATAATATGCAGGAAACATTTTAATATGTTTGGTGTATTCACATACACATATATCAAGTAAACGAAGTGATGTAATAAAAGACTACTGCAGTCGGATGTGTTGACCATTGGTGTAAATACAAAAGCGACAAAACGCATCTCCGTTCTCTGGACTACAACCAGCTGTAAATTTAGTTGGTCCATTGTCATGCTACAAGAGAGATCCAGCGGGAGTTTGTTGTTTATCTTCCATTCTGAAACTCCCGCTGAATCTCTATTTCAGCAGGACAATGACCGTATTATATTTCCAGCAGGATGTTGTATGAGAATGGATATGTATTGTGTCGCCACTTTATTTTGTTAAATGATCAAACACATCCGTTTTCGGCGGTCATCGGGTATTTATCACCAACGCCACAAAAAGGAGATACCATGTTTGTTGAGATCTAGGAAAAACACATTTCAAGAAGTATATTGTTAATCGCATGTGGTGGGACAGCCAACACTACCCAACAAACCTGCTAAGCCGCCTTTTTCTGCATGCATGGCACGTAATATTGCAGTAAATCGATGCTCCTTTTCCGGACCCCGACAACATCCGAAATATCAGAAACAACTATCATGCTGCGTGTCTATATAAGTGAACTACATAATGCTACATTGTGATAGACCCTCAAAAAACATCGCGTAAATGACATTTGAGAAATGTGCGTGCATATGTATTATAGCAAGAATAAAAAATATCAAATAGCATACATAATGCAAAATGTCAACTTTTTTGATGTAAATATATGGAAATATGCGTTGTCCTTTATGGAAAATAAGAAGCAAATAGTTAAGCTCATAGAAAATTTTGGGTTGTCATTTTTATTCAATCTGTCCAATCACAATATGTCTTTTATTCACCTGGTTTGTATTCTGAAATCTATTTCCAAGTCATCGCTGTAACTCGTGTATTTAATAGAATGTCTGCAATTTTAAAATTGCAGTTCGCCGAGACAGATGCCGAGGGAAGAAAATAGCATTGAATATAGAGTTGCGTGACAGTATTCAGAACCACTCGCGTGTGTTAGAGGATTATAGACTGGGCATGATCATAATGATGAACATGGTGTACTTTGTTCTCGTATTCTGGCTAAGCACATCACAGGGAGAATACAGGCGCATGATGTGATTATGATGGATGAGGCATACTTGAAGGAGTATGGGAATAATAAATGTTAGGCATAAGCGAGAATGTCTTTACTATCGTCTTTGAAAACAAAACTAGACAATCACAATATGTTGAAACGCTACTGATTTTAATGTGATGAATCCTGGTAAGAAGATACTTTCTATTTGATCAAATAATGGGAATTATAATTCAGTTTCTTCTATTTTTTCTCTATTTCACAATTTTCTTGTTTTTACTTTATTATAAGCATATTCTATTTTTTGTTATTTCAGCTATAAAGTTATTTCAGCACTTTGAACGTCGAATCATCTATATTAGTTTTCAGAATCGGTAGCCATCGATACCCCTAAATATTCTTAATCCACTCTTAAGAAATGCATAGAATTTTTTTATGTCCGTGTCGTGAGACTATTTACATATCCACGAGATTCTGCGTTTTAAATCTGGCCGTGACGTTCTGCTTATACATGTATTATTTCAGAGGTTCCTAATGATTCGCTTTTTTGAAACGAGGATTTTTAAAAGAAATGTTACAGACAAATATTGCGCGACCAGCATAAATAACATTACACCGACATTAACAGCTAAATACATACTCTTGCAGGCCAATAAAACCATCTCATGGCAGTGGTCAGGTGTCGCAAACTTGTGTGGTTTGGCCATTGAGGAGGCACGATCCTCTTTCCAAAGATATCTTACTTGGAACAGTTAAGGGTGGAAAGAGAAGAGGAGGAAAGAGGAAAGTATGGATTGATAATATTAAGGACTGGACAGGATTACGATGTAAATACAAAATTCAAATTGAATTAGAGGCTACAGAGGTGTAGTTTCTGAGAAGAATGCTGAAAATACCATGTACAGCTAAGAAAACTAATGCAGATGTTCTTATTGATGCTGCCATAAAAAGATCAATCATATCAAACATTAGGGGCAGACAGTCAAGATTTCTAGGGCATGTGCTGAGAAGAACACAGTTTGAACACGTAATAACCATTGGAAAGATAAAAGGGAGAAAATTTAGGGGAGGACAAAGAGAAACGTTGCTAGTTGGACTAGTATTGTGGCACGGTAGAACTTCACCAACCGAGCTTATTGCCAACACAAGAGACATAGAGTCGTGGAGAAGCATGATCGCCTACGCCATTCGACATGGCACCTGAGTGATTGATTGATGATTACAATTCTCCACACTGAAACACAGAACAGATAACAGAGAGGCATGACGAAATGTGTGTGTTGATTTTTTCAGAGTGACACCCCAACGACACTGAAGGGTTATGGATTTAATGATAATGAATGATTTTCTAAAAGCCGTGGAGTTAACACTGCAGGTAATGCTCTCAGAAAATTTTCCTATAACTCTATTTGTTGAGAGGGATTGATTACCACTAGAAAATTGGAGTATAATGAAGTCAGGCCTCTATAAGTTGTGAAACCATTCAGAAAAATATGGCTGCACACACATCTATACTTGATGTTCTTTTCTAATCCTTCCATCTTTCTATCCATAAACCCATGTACCAATCCTTTCATTCATCAATCCACACATGCATCACTCAATTCATCCAGCCACCGATTCATTTATCCATGTATCCATCCATACATGCATACATCAATTCATCCATTCATCAATCAATTCAGCCATCCATCAATCAATTCATCCATCCACCAATTAATTCATTAATCAGTTCATAAATCAATAAATAATTTATCAAATTCCTCTATCCATCACTGCACGCATCCATCACTCAATTCATACATCAATCAATCAATTTATCTATCAATAAATTCACTGATCCATCAATCAGTTCATCCATCAATAAATAATCCATCCATCCATCAGTTCATCCATCAATTTATCTATCATTCAATTCATCCATAAATAATTTGATCCATTTAAGATATTATCTATTCATCAATCAATTCATCAATGAATCAATCAATTCATTCATCCATCAATAAATTCCTCTATTAATTATTTCATCCATCAATCAGTTCATTCATATATTATTCAATTCGTCAAACTATCAATAAATTCATCCATCAAGTCATCGACGATCACGCAATTTATCCACCAAGTAATCCAGCCATCAATCAATCAATCAATTCATCCATCCATCAATAATTTCATTAATTCATCAATCATTACATTAATAATTTCATCCATTAATCAATTCATCCATCAATAAATTTATCTATAAATAAATTCATCCATTAATAAATTCATACATAAAACCATTTCTTCATCATTCAATCAATAATTCTATCAATCAAAAATACATCCATCAGTTCATTCATCAGGTCATCCATCAATGCAACCTTCAATCAAATAATGCACACATCAATCAATCCATGCATCTATCGATCCAGTCATGCTACAATCAATGCATCCGTCCATCAGTCAATGAATTCAGTCATCAATAGATTCATCAATTAATCAGTACATCCATTAATCAAGGCATTCATGAATTCGTACGTAAATTAATCCATCCATACATCAATTGATTCATCAATCAATTCATCCATCAATTAAGGCAATAATCCATCAATAAATTCATCCTTCAATCAATGTATTCATCAAGAAATTTACTTATTATTTCTTTCATCAATAATATCATCCATCCGTCAATTAATTCATCCATCCATCAATTATTCATTCTTCTATACATCACTTAATTCATAAATTCCTGAATCCATTAAGCTATTTATCCATCAGTCAATGCATCAATCAAGTCTTTCATGTATCTTTTAATTCATCCATTCATCACTCAATTCATTTATCCACTACTCAATTCATCCAATTCAGCCACTTTTACTCACTACACCTCACCCATCTCACTACACCTCACCCATCTCACTACACCTCACCCATCTTCAAACAATTATACATTAATTTATCCATCAATTCATTCATCAATTCAGCCATACATCCATCAATTATTTCATCAATCATCAATCCATTAATCCATAAATCTATCCATAAATTCAACCATCCACTAATTCATACATTCACTCATTCATTATGTCATTCTTCCATTCATCAATTCAGCCATTCATAATTTCATCGATCCATCACATGCATCATCTGTCTCCCTGTTTTCCTCTTCTGCATACCTTCTCAAATTCCTGCAGATCAGCAGAATGTACACATACACATACACATACACATACACATATACATACACATACACAAAGATAAAAACACTAACCTAATATTTTAATTCGTTTAGAACTCAGCAAACACAATCACTATATCATATTTCCGGTTAAAGTTGTCTGCGTGATATAGTTGATGATAAGTGATATAGTTGATGATAAGTGATATAGTTGATGATAAGTGATAGAGTTGATGATAAGTGATATAGATGATAAGTGATATAGTTGATGATAAGTGATATAGTTGATGATAAGTGATATAGTTGTTGATAAGTGATAGAGTTGATGATAAGTGATATAGTTGATAAGCGATAGAGTTGATGATAAGTGATATAGTTGATGATAAGTGATAGAGTTGATGATAAGTGATAGAGTTGATGATAAGTGATAGAGTTGATGATAAGTGATAGAGTTGATGATAGGTGATTGAGTTGATGATAAGTGATATAGTTGATGATAAGCGATACAGTTGATGATAAGTGATATAGTTGATGATAAGTGATAGAGTTGATGATAAGTGATATAGTTGATGATAAGTGATAGAGTTGATGATAAGTGATATAGTTGATGATAAGTGATATATTTGATGATAATTGATAGAGTTCATGAAAAGTGATAGAGTTGATGATAAGTGATAGAGTTGATAATAAGTGATATATTTGATGATAAGTGATATAGTTGATGATAAGTGATATAGTTGATGATAAGTGATATAGTTGATGATAAGTAATAGAGTTGATGATAAGTGATATAGTTGATGATAAGTGATATAGTTGATGATAAGTGATAGAGTTGATGATAAGTGATATAGTTGATGATAAGTGACAGAGTTGATGATAAGTGATATATTTGATGATAAGAGATAGAGTTGATGATAAGTGATAGAGTTGATGATAAGTGATATAGTTGATGATAAGTGATAGAGTTGATGATAAGTGATATAGTTGATGATAAGTGATAGAGTTGATGATAAGTGATATAGTTGATGATAAGTGATAGAGTTGATGATAAGTGATAGAGTTGATGATAAGTGATATATTTGATGATAAGTGATAGAGTTGATGATAAGTGATATAGTTGATGATAAGTAATATAGTTGATGATAAGTGATATAGTTGATGATAAGTGATAGAGTTGATGATAAGTGATATAGTTGATGATAAGTGATATAGTTAAAGAAGAATCAAGGTCAGATACCTAACATGTCGTTAGGTAATGGTGAAAACATTTTATCATAAATAATACCCCTCTCACTCCTCGTACTCAACCAATAGCGTTGACATCCTGGCATAGACTCTCTAAAACATACCTTTATTTTACTTCTCCCTATAAAACATAAACTTATTCCACCGCTTATTTGTTCAATATCGATTAGCGACGGCTGCTCTCAGCCGGCGTTCAAGTAACCCTCGGCCGAGTCAAGAATTATGCGCCCCCGGGTTGTAAGCGGAACCACATAGTTTACCCTTGTCATTGAGAGGGTCCGCAGAGAAAATTGCCCCGTTTGCAAATAAGCTAAGTAACAATCAATGTATGAAAATCTCGCCCACATCCAACTGTTTCTTGTCCTTCCGCTGCCTCTTGTTTGTTTGGCATTTCCAGTTTTTGGGTTCCTATTCTTGTACGTGTATTGACTAATGTTAACAGCTCAGTTTTTAAAATAATTACATACGTTCCTTGTGCAACACGTTCCGATCTTCAAATACAACGTCAATTAGATACTCGTTGCTTCCACATTTTCGTTGCAAGTTCAATCCTCATGCAATACGTTCCGATCTTCCAATACCACACCAATTAGATACTCGTTGCTTCCACATTTTCGTTGCAAGTTTGATCCTCGCTCGTGCAATACGTTCCAATCTTCAAATGTCACGCCAATTAGATACTCATTGCTTCTACATTTTCGCTGCTCGCTTGATCCTCGCTCGTGCAATACGTTCCAATCTTCAAATGTCACGCCAATTAGATACTCATTGCTTCCACATTTTCGCTGCACGCTTGATCCTCGCTCGTGCAATACGTTCCAATCTTCAAATGTCACGCCAATTAGATACTCATTGCTTCTACATTTTCGCTGCACGCTTGATCCTCGCTCGTGCAATATGTTCCAATATTCAAATGTCACGTCAATTAGATACTCATTGCTTCCACATTTTCGTTGCAAGATTTGAATTTTACTTCCTCGTCTTCCTCGTCTCCGTTCGTTCTGAAACGTCTGCAGTTCAACATCATATAGTCTGGGATAACATAATGATTCGTGTCGTGGCTTACAGATTGACTGAGATATTTGCATCTTTGGGCCTGACACATCCGACGTCAGTACGGCTTATGAGTCACTTTGACCATCTATGGAATTGTGCTGCCAACTCCGTTTTCAAGCCTCCTTTGCTGCCTCGTGCGAGATGCATGGTAGGTAACAGTATTGCTATTATGTTCTCTCTTTTCAAATCCGAAAACGGCGAGTTGTAAATTAATTACTTGAATTCGCCGAAGACGGATGTGTCGGGCCATTAACGCAAATGAAACGGCGACACAACGCATTTCTATTTTCAGGACTATATCCTGCTGGAAATCTAGTTGGACCATTGTCCTGCTACAAGAGATATCCAGTGGGAGTTTGAGAATGAACGCAGAAGAAGAAGTCATTACTTGAATGTATTTCATCTTTCAATTTTTCATTACTGCATGTTTTCCTGTGAAGAAGTGCAGAGTGGCTTTCTACGGCTGTGGAAATGAAGGCAAATTTGCCATAGCAGACGTAGAGGAAGAATTTTGATTGTAGCTCCGAAAGAAAAACATCCAAGCCCAACCGAGGATTGAACACGGGAACTCAAGGGTCTGAGAACGGCTTTATAACAACACGACCATGCGATCCACTGAAAGTCAGAATTGTCAGGTCGAAATACACATATATCGCAGACAAGATGTAAACAACGACACACAATCTTCAGTTCTCTAAATTACATTCTGAAAGGTAGCACGTGTTTGTGAACACACCTGGATACATAAATAGAAAGAAAATATAACACATAAATAGAAAGATTAATCACAATTTATGCGTTATCGACATGTGACTAAGTTTTACATGCTGAAGTCGCAATTGTCAGACAGAATTGCGCAAATATCGCAGCTAAGCTGTTAAACATCACACAACGTGTTCAATTCTCCAGACTACACCCTGCGAATCATCCACAGGAACTCGAGAACAACGCAAAGAAGAAGGCAAGTAAGGTGACATCCTAATTAGGCCTTTGTGTTATCGACATTGACTATAATTATTGAATAATCATGGATTTGAATATTATTATATAAATTGTTGCCCATTCTACCATCCTATACATGTATTTTGTCTGTGTATAATTCAGCGAACTACGGTAAGAATTCTACCTCCCTATACATGTATTTTGTCTTTGTAGAATTCATGAACTACGGTAAGAATTCTACCTTCCTCTATATTCATTTCGTCTTTGTATCATTCAGTGAACTTCGGTAAGAATTCTATCTCCCTATACATGTATTCTGTCTTTGTAGAATTCAGAAAACTACGGAACGAATTCTACCGGACTATACATTTATTCTGTCTTTGTATCATTTAAGGCAATACGGCAAGAATTGTATGTTTATATACATTTAATTGGTCTTTGTATAAATCAGAGGACTATGGTAAGAATTATACCTACCTAAACATATATTTTTGTGTTTGTATCATTCATAAAAATGCGGTAAAAATTCAACCTCCCTATACATGTATTTTGTTTTTATATCATTCAAGGAACTACGGCAAGAATGGGACTACGGTAAGAATTATACTTTCCTATACATTTATATTTCTGTGTATTAGTCAGGGAGCTACGATATGAAGCCATGTGTGCTTAATGTGTGAAAATATGTGCTGAATCACATCCAAAACGTAGCACAAGTAGGTGATTCAGAATGAGGAATATGTGTAACCAAATATGCGCGATCAAAAATTCGAAATTACTTTTGGAAGGCTGTAGACATATTCGTTATTTAAATCGTATCGTTAGTAGGGCAATGAAATTGGCTCATAACCAGTTAGTTGTGGAAGGCAGAAAACCTATGCGTCAGTTTGATCTCATCGCTAGTAGGCCAAAGAGAACGCCTCATAACCAATTTGTTGTATGAGGCTGCAAGGCTATGCGTCAGTTAGATCTCATCGCTAGTAGGACAAAGAGAATGCCTCATAATCAACTAGTTGTGGGAGGCTGCAAACCTATGCGTCAGTTAGATCTCATCGCTAGTAGGGAAAAGAGAACGTCCCATAATCAATAACCACATTTACATGTTAATTCATAGTATACGAAAATTGAAAGGACATGTTTACGTTCTTCGGATAAGAGAATATGACGAGACACATCAGGTACGCTCGGTGAAATGCCAGAGATTGCAAGCCTATTTAAGTGTCTCATATTATGTTACCAGTTGATATGTAGTATTGTGAGATGTCTCAGACATCACACCCTGCGGCATTATATGCGATGAGATTACATTAACCTTATACACTGAACTAAACATCGTGCTACAAATATGACTAAACTAATTCATTTCAAGATCTATCGAATTTTGAAACTCGCGTGCAAATGTCAAATTGGATTGTTATCTTTAAATGTCAAAAGCGAATGACAAATTGCAACATTACAACAACGTTGCCACTCTTAATTTGTTACTTTTAAAAGCTATACTAAAGTTGATCAAAAAATAGTAAGCCTTATAAATCATTATAAGAAATGTGTAAAATGTTTTATATGTTAAAATTTCTAACGATTTCATTTTGTTGTTTCATAAACCGTGGCTAAATTATCTATTCTGGAAATGAGACTAATAATGAAAACATTAGTGATATTGTGGCTCTTAAAACTGCACCATAATAATGACATTTAAGTTGAATAAAGTATTAGACAAGCCATGTAACAGGGGAAATGATGAAACAAAAATGCTACAAATATGAGCATCTCACAGTGTTTGAAATATATCCTTCACTGCAGCAGGTCAAGTCTACGTCGTGATCGAGTATCAATACATTTTAAATAATCAATAATCTAAACTATTAGTTCTGTTATGTGATCGTGGAAAGTTCAATTCTTTACTTGTGTATTATGTTGTATTCTCTATAAAGGCATTTTTCATTGAAACGTCGATTTGTATGTTTTCCTTTGCGATTTTAATAATTAAGAAAATGAAATTTTCCATTTGTAATTTTTTGCAGTATGTGAAGTTATTAGCACAATTTGTGACGAGAGAAACCTTTACTTATATTTGTGCACTGACATGTGGGTGTTGAGAGTTATGAGTAAGCTGATATGCTGGCGAGCTAACTATAGTATAGAACTGTACTTTATTGTGCACTAGTTCTGCAGATATTTAATTAATATGACTGTCTATGAGTTACTTCAGCAATATTCGCCTTCCCCCCAACCACTTGATAACAATTTCCAAGAATCCAGGAACCTCTCTCCCCGACCTGATTAATTTTATAAAATATATTTAATCTCAATCCCCGTATACGCATTATTTTAGCAGAAAGAGTACGAAAAAAATCGCTACATGACTTTGTACACATTTAAAAACATGTTTTTCAAATTCTAATAATTTAATTGGTGTATAAAAACAACATTGTTAACGTCAACGTTTATCACATCCTCTTCCTAATTAATGTTGCAATTTATTGATAGTCGCAATATTTTAAAGGGTCTTGTCTGTTCAGAAAATGTTCAATGGCTGAATAGTAGGCCCCTATTCGCTGTCAAGAATCTGTATATTTGAGTAAATATTATAACGATATGGAACGAGAAAAATAATAGATTTACTAATCGACTGAAAATTCAATACTGAACTGGGATTGTAAAGAGCTACTTTATGATGGATTTACTAATACTGTAATTGGAATAACTATAGACTAACCTGTGTACGCTGATGATAGATTGCACACAAGAGAATTAAATTAATTCAAATGTAGCCCAACATAAATACTGAAGAAACAGTAAGATTATGAAAAGTATCAATAACAGCAAAGAAACAGTAAGATTATGAAAAGGATCAATAACAGCAAAGAAACAGTAAGATTATGAAAAGTATCAATAACAGCAAAGAAACAGTAAGATTATGAAAAATATGAGGAACAGCAAAGAAACAGTAATATTATGAAAAGTTTCAGCAACAGCAAAGAAACAGTAAGATTATGAAAAGCATAAGGAACAGCAAAGAAACAGTAAGATTATGAAAAGTATCAATAACAGCAAAGAAACAGTAAGATTATGAAAAGTATCAGGAACAACAGAGTATATTCAGATAACACTCGTTTGTCAATGTTACAACGGTAAATATAACAATAGAGTTTAACTGAAAGTGTAGCACAGGATAATAGAGGCAGTCATACATGTAAGTAAAACAATCATTCTGTCATCACATGATCTTCATTCTAGACACTTTGGATTAGATAATATTAGGTTTAAGAACACCGACAGGAAAATTCTGCAATAATTATGATGCAGAAATCCAGGCAATTAGTGTGGCAGCTAAAAAACTGCTGAACTCCAACTCTGACCTACAGCCTGTGGTATTCCTGACAGATGCAAGGTCAGTGCTTCAAGCTCTCCAGTCTGAAAAACTAACAGACTTGAAAAACTACTTAGCGAATTGTCTTACCAGTATAGGGTAACCATGCAGTGGATACCCTCTCACTGTGGAATACCAGGAAATGAAAAAGCAGACCAACTGGCTAAGGAAGGTGCTGCCGAAGACCAACCAGATATACCAATCACCTACCATCAGAAAAAACAGATGATCGAGTCAATAAGAAAGCCACAAACACCAACACAAGATGACTATCATATTATGAACAGACCAGAACAAGTTATAATTCTACGTCTCAGAACAGGACACAACCGACTCCGCAGTCACATGTATACAAAGTTCAAGATTGGCAACACAGCCATGTGTACATGTGGACAGGCAGCACAGAGTGCCAAACATATACTTCAAGAGTGTTCTGAGCATGAAACGCTGAGGCAGACATATTGGCCAGAGGAAACAACACTGGAATCACAACTCTATGGGACACTGTATGAACTACAAAAGACAGTGAGTTTTATTAAGGAGACAGAATTACAGATATAGACATGTTTCAAGTGAACGAAAGAAGAAGAAGAAGAAGGTTTAATAACATACATGCAGGTACACGTTTCGATCAGAAGGCATTTGTGTTGAATTCACGTTGCAGTAATTGCATCAGAGTGTATATGCTTACAATTCTAGTTCGGTCAGTGGTTTTATCGGTCGATGTGCATATTTATGTTTCTCTCTCTGGGACATTCTATTTTTGACTAATGTTGCCCACTCAAAAACACATCATTGCAAACGACTAGTAGAGAACAATGGTGATGTAAGATAATATATTTATGTGATCGATTATTTTTAATGGTAACATCCCTGATATAACTAAAACACCAGCCCTTCAATCCCTGATATAACTAAAAGGAATAACTAAAACACCAGCGCTTCAAGTGAGAGTTCCTCACCATAAAAAGTACACTTATATTATAACTACAAACATCACTGCATTTATTTTAAATAAAGAAATCTTAGTCGAAACGTCGTTGCTTGTGTATATTCATGTATTTTCTTAGAGATTAGCAGACTTCATTACTGTGTTTCCAATTCTCACGTGTTGGATTACAGTTTTTCTGCAGATGTAATATAATATACAATTTAAAGAGAACATGCAATTAAAAAACTCTAGGCGAAAGTAACAACAAAGCGATTTATTTTACCCACAAAGAATAAGGATTAATAGGTGACATGGGGATATTTGAGAAAATATGTACAGCAACAAGTTAAAGATGGCTTAATTTCATGAATAAGTTTAAGGAGAACGTAAAGAAATATAGTTCAGTATTATTATCTCGATCCTTACTCTTCTTCTTCATCGTTCATTCTCAAACTCCTGCTGGATCTCCCTTGTAGCAAGACCATTGTCCTACTAGATTTCTAGCAGGATGTAGTCCAGAGAATAGAAATGCGTTGTGCCGCCGTTTTATTTGCGCCAATGACCCGGCACATCCGTCTTCGGCAGAACCCTTACTCAAAACCTATAGATTTATAGTTTTTATGAGAAGAGACAATGTGACAATTGATGTTTTAGGAATTACAATCCCTTCGTAAGTAAAAATAACAAACTACGAGTTTTTAACTATAATGTCGTATTAGTATTAACATATGGTTTCGAAAGATAAAAAAAAATTACACAAAAATCAAATTTAATTTCATTTGAAAATAAATACAATGGGAAACTCGTTTGGGAAGAATTCAAAACAAACAAGAAAATAAAAGATGACATGAAATTATATACTTCTACCACAAGTATAGGAAAACGACGAATGTGTACCAGAGATGTACTTAGAATGAATAAAAATAAAAGACTGACACTACACGCATTAAGATGGTTACTAGATTTTATGAGGAAAACAAGAAGACCAGCAGAAACTATTCGCGCAACAATTATGAAAGATGGTATGGCTATGGCCTCAACAACATCCACGCATTACAGACAGTATCATCACATCGCTCCAACTCGAGAGCACTGGCTTGTGCCGCATGCACCGCCGTATTCGGCGTTAACGGAACGTAGAAAGAATTCCCTTCACCATCCTTAGCAGATTCGTATCTATTGTGGGGTGCAAAGGGAACGCATTGCTCTAGGCGGACCCAGGGTTAGCAGATAACCAAGTTCCCAAATGTACCTCCTCGCGGTGCACCCTGGTAACAGAAATACAGCAGCTAGAGCTAATTCTGGCCAAATCATTTGGGGATCGTGTCCGAGAATGTGGAGGAAGCAGATGGAAAGAGATTTGACTGCAAAAGAGACAGACAATATCTCCGATACTATTTGCATCACGACATACAGCGACACTGTCGACATACAGTGACGCCTGTTAGTCCAGTCAGAACATTGGAGGGGCGGCCAATGTAAAAGGCACGTAAATGTGGTTGCATGGAGAGAAACAAATATATGTCATAATGAGTACAATGACACAATGAAAGGGCAGAACAGCGCCAGAGGGCATCGCGAACTGCAAATGAAAAGCGAAAAGTTCTTAGGAAAGGGAAACTATAAGCTCTGTTAGCTCGAGACGAGCTTCTAGTTACCTGTGATCCTTATAAGCAGAGACCCAGACCCAATTGTGGGCGCTCGGAAAAGCAAAAAGCTCTAATGTCGAGCCTTCCTATACCGGAAATATGCTCGCGAAGAGAAAGGGTTCCGAACCCGATGGGCTTAGGCAAGAAGCGGACAACGATAACAGTCCTGACCCAATTCTACTGTCAATATTTCCTATACCGTAAATACACTTGCAGAGAGAAAGGGGTCAGTACCTGATGGGCCCAGGCGCTATTGGGACAAGGTCACTCAGTTCGAGAACGCCTTGCTCTCAAACGCGTGGTGTGAGACTCGAACTTGGACAAGGGGTACACGATGTCTGTGAACGACGCCTCGGGCAGGAGGGCGAACGAGCCAGGATCCAACTCTTCTGGCGAGTTCTTCCTTATACGGAACCAGGCTCGTGGATGAGAAAAGGTTCAGTACCCGATGGACACAGGCAGAGTTCGTCCAATTGCACGAGATGGGTTTATAGACAGTGGATAACCTCGTGCCAGATAGACACGCTCGACAAGCGTCTTGGCAAAGTGGCACTACACACCAGCGTGCCCGGCGACAGATACACAGGCTGTCACGGACTAGGGACCAAACCCGAAATAAAGAAATGATGAAAACGGATGTGCTGGACCTCGGACGTCCTGACCACAAGTGGCCAACCGGGGCGTAATCACAGTTTTACTGTGGAACTTGCAGCACAACGTACTTCACGCTCGCTGGCTAAAAAATCACACGAAATATTCGTTGTGGTTATTTGAGAGCGAACGCTGAAGTAGAACAAGTATCTATTGTGAGCTGTCACTTGGAGAAAGGCAGAAGATGAAACAGACACATATGATTCATACACAGAAAATTTAACATAGTGCCATAGTATTCTAAAGAATTACCGAACTGAGAATATTAGATACATGTTTTCTTCATGCTAGACAGACAGTGGTTCCATTGAGAATGCTTTACACAGAGTCCCCCTCTAACATACGATGGAAGTTCATGATTAAATATACATATTATAATGTAAACAGTAAAAAAGAATACACCATACATTCTTGTTACGTGAAGTTTCTGAATATTTCTAATAAAATTATTGATCAAATGAAGACAGGAATTAACATTAATTGAGCAATCTTTAGAAAAAATGCATCCAGCAGAAAAGATGCGTTTAAACCAGGAAAAGATAATCCTTCCGAATATAAAACGAAGAGTAGTTTCCCTGTTCAGACAGAAATTAATTTTAGCTATTGCTTATTTTTCTTGTTTTCTAGCCGCGCATGCTTGGTTTATTCTCTAAGCTTGCTTACATGCATGTCGGGAGCACAATTTTTGATTGTTTGTGTATTTGTTAGTAGACCTTCATATTATTTTCCCTGTTCCTCTGTCCATCTCTTTAATATAAATATGGTTGTGCTGACTGTCATTAAGGAGATTGTCTCCGCAACAAAAGTTGGCTGCAACATACCTCCATCCTCTCTTGACTTGGTGGTACACTCTGCTAGACTATAACCTGTCCATTAAGGAGATATTTCTGAATTACGTCAAATATTAGAGGGGGGGGGGGGGTTAGAGGGAAATGAAACTGTTTGAAAGTTGTTGACAAGGGAAAAAGGGGGAGTGGCAGATTGACAAAAGTAGACGTCAAAAGTGTTGTTTATACACCAAATAAATTGTTAAAATATGATAATTAAATTATAAATACGTTACCAGAACATGTATTTTTTAGCATACAATTTCAGTAAAAATTTGTTGGGGGTGGGGAGGGTTTACATTTTTGGACATATCTAAAAAGAATTGTCTCTGAATTCTTGATAATTATTGACTTGCATGAGAATAAGAAATGTTCCTAAGCAAGTGATAAGCCGTCGTAGTATAGTATTAGTAACTAAGTTTGTGTTGTTCCTCTCCTGTTGTGTGTTGTTTTTCTGTGTGTGTTGTTCTTCTGAGTGTGTTGTTCTTCTCCTGTTGCGTCATGTTGTTCTTTTCCTATTGCGTGTTGTTATTCTCCTGTTGCGTGTTGTTCTTCTCCTGTTGTGTGTTGTTCTTCTGAGTGTGTTGTTCCTCTCCTGTTGTGTGTTGTTTTTCTGTGTGTGTTGTTCTTCTGAGTGTGTTGTTCTTCTCCTGTTCTGTGTTGTTCTTCTCCTGTTGTGTGTTCTTCTTCTCCTGTTCTGTGTTGTTCTACTCCTGTTCTGTGTTGTTCTTCTGCGTGTGTTGTTCTTCTCATGTTGCGTGTTGTTCTTCTCCTGTTGTGTGTTGTTCTTCTGCGCGTGCTGTTCTTCTCCTGTTGGTGTGTTGTTCTTCTCCTGTTGTGTGTTGTTCTTCTCCTGTTCTGTGTTGTTCTTCTGCGTGTGTTGTTCTTCTCCTTTGCGTGTTGTTCTTCTCTTGTTATATGTTGTTCTTCTCCTGTTATATGTTGTTCTTCTCCTGTTATATGTTGTTCTTCTCCTGTTCTGTGTTGTTCTTCTGCGTGTGTTGTTCTTCTCCTTTTGCGTGTTGTTCTTCTCCTGTTATATGTTGTTCTTCTCCTGTTGCGTGTTGCTCTTCTCCTGTGTGTTGTTCTTCTCCTGCGTGTGTTGTTCTTCTCCTGCGAGTGTTGTTCTTCTCCTGTTGTGTTCTCAAACCTCCACATATTAGCAGGTTATATTCCGTAGAACGGTACTGGTTTTATCATTATTACCAGATTAAATTATGTACCTCTGTTTTATAGACTACACTAAAGCTTTTGACAAAGTTAAACATAGCGAAATTATACACATGCTAGAGAATCGGAACATTGACAGCAAGGATTTAAGAATAATCAAGAACATGTACTGGCAACAAACAGCAGCAATAAGAGTAGGAAATCAATTTGGCCCTTTTCAGCAAATAGAACAAGGAGTCAGACAGGGATGCGTGCTTTCACCAGACCTGTTCTCTCTATACAGTGAAAACATATTGCGTGCAATAGTAGATATCCCAGGAATATCAGTGGGAGGACATAACATAAATAATTTGAGATATGCGGATGACACTGTTCTGATGGCAAAAAGTGAGGAAGACCTTCAAAACTTAATTAAAGTAGTAGTCACAGAAAGTAAAGAGAAAGGCCTCTTCCTAAATATCAAGAAAACAGAAGTAATTGTTATTTCAAAGAAAGAAAATAACACACCTTGCAAGATCATAGTGAATGATATAGTATTAAAACAGGTCCACCAATTAATATATCTAGGTACAATTATTACAGCAGATGGAAGAAGTTCAACAGAAATAAGATGCAGAATAGGACAGGCAAAAACAACATTCAGAAAAATGAAAAATATACTGTGTAATATGACCTTGTTATTAGAGGTGAGAAAGAGAGTTCTGCAGTGCTATATAACCCCTACACTAACATATGGGTGCGAGTCTTGGACAATAAACAAACTGGAAAGTGGGAGATTGGAGGCAACAGAGATGTGGTTCTACAGAAGAAGGCTGAGAATACCATGGACTGCCAGAAAAGCTAATGTAGAGGTGTTAAAAGAGTTAAATGTGAAACGGACTTTAATCAACAATATAAGAAAAAGGCAATCTTCTTTTTTTGGCCACTTCATGAGATAGGCAGGTTTAGAGAACATAATCACAACAGGCAAGATTGAAGGCACCAGAGACAGAGGGCGACAACGTGCGAAAATATTAGACAATTTGACAACCCGGCACGGCAAAGAAACAACAACGACTTTGATACATAATACTGTGGACAGAGAGCTGTGGAGAGCCATGACCGCATGGCACCTGATGATGATGATGACCGGATTAAATGAGATATCCGAGCGTGTTTCGGCTTGACACATCCGACTTCCGTCTGATATCTGGGTCACATTTACCGTCTATGCAATGGGACAGCCAACTCCATCTATAACCGCTTTAGTCGCCAGTACGACATGCGTGGAAGGTAAACATTGTTGCTATTCTTGACTTTCTCCATCTGGACCTGCAACACGTGAACGGACGTCTATTATACAGAAACAAATTTCCCTATTTTTGAATCTATGCACAATGTAGGAACCAAGCCTGGCTACTTACAAAGTGATCTGTTGTTGCAGCTGTTGGAAGGATCTTTGTCACACAAAGAGGTAAATTAAAAAGAAATAAATCTTCAGACTATAGAATGATCTCCGGTCAACTCTGTCCTAGCAAATGGGTACAACAATGAATCCGAGAATGTATTGGCATCTTACGGGACACTGATAACATCGCTGCAAGTCTGATGTTGCGTATAGACTAACACTGTTACAACATTGTACAAGATGATTTTTCTGTGTCAGATAGCAATGGATCGTAATGTTAAATTATATCGCTAAACGTATTGTCCGTTATTAACAATAAGTTAACTTTGTTAAATCCCTGTTATCCTTGATAAAGACGTTCGGTTGAAACGTCTATTTGTGTGTGTACCTATGTGTGCTTCGTGTTATTAGCAAAAATTTCTACCACGTTTCACGCTTTGTCCGTTACGAACAGATAACGACACTGTTACCTGATATGTATTTGGCAATAGACGAATACGGTCGTTTTGGTAGTGAAGTTGCCTGTTCAATCTCATAAAGTGCCAACTTAACACAGGTGTAATGCTGAATTCAGATGTGTGTGACGGAATGGCGCAAATATCGCAGCTATGCTGTAAATTATGACACAGCTCATTCTATTCTATATCCTGCTAATCTGCGAATAAGAAGACACAATAAACGCATTGCGGGGGTGCATAAGGGAACGCATTGCTCTAAGCGGACCCAGGGTTAGCAGATAACCAAGATCCCAAATGTACCTCCTCGCGGTGCACCCTGGAAACAGAAATACAGCAGCTCGAGATGATTCTGGCCAAATCATTTGGGGATCGTGTCCGAGAATGTGGAGGTAGCAGATGGAAAGAGATTTGACTGCACAGGAGACAGACAATATCTCCGACACCACCAGCATCACCACATATAGCGACACTGTCGACATACAGTGAAGCTAGTCAGTCCAGTCCGAACATTGGAGGGGCGGCTAATGTAAAATGCACGTGAAGGTAGATGCATGGCGAGAGACAAATAGATTTCATACCGAGTTCAATGAAACAATGAAATGGCAGAACAGCGCTACAGGGCAGCGTGAACTGCAAATAGAAAATGAAAAGTCCGTAGGAAAGGGGAACTACAAGCTCCGTCAGCTCGAGCCGAGCTTCTAGTTACCTGTGTTCCTTAGAGGCAGAGACCCAGACCCATCCATTGGCGTTTGGTAAAGCAAGAAGACCTAACCCAACTCTTATGTCGAGCCTTCCTAAACCGGAAATATGCTCGCGAAGAGAAAGGGTTATGTACCCGTTGGGCTTAGGCAAGAAAGGGACAATGATGGTAGTCCTGGCCCAACTCTACTGTCAAGGATTCCTATTAACGGAAGTACACTTGCAAAGAGAAAGGGTTCCGTACCCGATGGGCTCAGGCACAAAAGGGACAACGAAATAGCCCTTGCCCAACTCTACTGTCAGGTTTTCCTACACCGGAAATACACTTGAAGAGAGAAAGGGTTCAGTACCTGATGGGCTCAGGCGCTATTGGGACAAGGACGCTCTGCTCGAGAACGCCTTGCTCTCAAACGCGTGGTGTAAGACTCGAACTTGGACAACGGGTACACGATGTCGGTGAACGACACCTCGGCTAAGAGGGCGAAAGAGCCAGGGTCCAACTCCTCTGTTGAGTTCTTCCCCTTAAGGAACCAGGCTCACGGATGAGAAACGGTTCAGTACCCAATGGGCACAGGCACAGCACGTCCAATTACACGAGGCAAGTTCATAGACAGTAGAACACCTCGTGCGAGTCAGATGAGAGCAAAAATCGTCTGGGCGAAGAGTCGCCACTACGCGTGCCTGGAGACAGATATAGAGGCTGTCACAGGCTAAGGTTAGCCCACCCAAAGCGTCAAGGCATGCCGAAATCCGATGTGCTAGGCCTACAATGCGCATAACGGTGGCACAACGTAATCACGCTCCCAGCGGAAATCGCACGGATATCCGTGATGGTTACAATGGAGCGAACGCAAAACAAACAAACAAACGCATTGCATTATAAATATGGTATTGATGTATCCATAATGCGTTTGTGCTATGTGTTTTTGTTACCGCAAATGTCACGTCTTGATTGCAAACGTACATATTGTAAATATAGTCATAGATAAGATAACATGGACATGATATGTCAGTATATTGACAGCGATATAAAGAGAAGGCATTACACATCAAAAACTCAAATACTAGATTTTACAAGATCCAACGACAACATAGACATTCAAAATGTTCCATTATTAAAAGTCAACAATTTTACATATTTAGGCACCAATCTAGCATTGGAAGGAGACTCATCAAAAGAAATTTTACACCGTATTGCTCTTGCAGAGGGTGCTTTCAATACACTACGTAACATCTGGACGTCAAACACTAAGAAACACCACTAAACTCAAGTTGTTTAACTCCAACATCATCCCTATTCTATCATATGGGTACGAAAGTTGGAAAGCCACAAAAGCCACAGATAAGAGACTCGACTCCTGTGAAAATAAATGCCTACGTACCATTCTGAATATTAAGTGGAGTGACTTTAAATCTAACACTACTATAAGAGAGGAAAGCAAACAAACCTATATATTTTCCTTCATTAGACAAAGGCGTTGGACTTACATCGGCCATGTTCTCAGAATGAACAACCTAAGAATTCCCCAGAAGTCACTATATTGGGTGCCACCTGGAGTAAGAAGAAGAGGGAGACCTAGAGAAACTCAACGAAGAACCATTAATAGAGAAGGCATGTCAATGAACCTAAACAACACGCAACAATTGAAAGACCTGGCAACACAAAGATAGAAATGGAAAGCTATGGTTTCTGCCCTATGCGCCGCCTATGGCCCTGGAGGAACATAACATAACATAACATTACAGCTAAACGTAAACATCCGCCCATCGTAGGTTTATTGTGATCTATTTTTGAGCTATCAAAACTTCACTACTACACTGCGAAATAATAATCACTTGTCGTAAGGAATAAAAGGTACCAAGTAGCCTGTCGTAGTGACGCATCATAGAGTAGTGTTGTAGTATTTTAGTCAAGAATAGCCTCCTTTGAGCGGAAGTTTACAACGTGGGTGTAACACCTTCTCTATATTGTTCGCAGTGCCTACCACGAATAAGCCATGACCGTCTCCAGTAAAATCAGTTATATTTTCACGTGACCGAACGGGGGACCTTGCTGGATTATAACTATTTATATACTTGGAATCTCCTTGGCTATTTTTGCCATGCGATTCCAAGTTTGTAAATAGTGACCTACCGAAAATTTTAACAATAATCGAAAACATATCGAATGGTTTCCTAATGAATTCAATTGAAAGATCTTTATTGGAGTTAGTCACGAATAAACCCTGCTTGTTTACGTTAACTGACGTACATTTCAGGCGGCAGTAATCATAGCACATAGTACGTTTCTTTAGTTATAAAAAAATGTAGTTTTTTATTGTATTTTTATCATAGCTTCGTATGAATACATTTTTTGAACTGTGTTCCTTTAACCGTATCAAATTGATGACATGTACCGAGTGACCTAAGTTTTTACAAAATGAAAAGTATTTATATTCATTGACATCTGAGGAAAGGTTTATTTGACTTCATTGACTTGTTATCTAAATTATTTATGTTACAAAAGTATTGCTCACCTGGGTCAGTCAGTACATCAGAAAGGTAACACGAGTAGGTAGCCATCAATGATCATTTATGTATATAATGCCATTATCTTATAGGTGCACTTTGTCTTTACCTGAGTTGCTGATTTAAGGATGGTGATCACATGTTTGCATTGCAGGAAATGAAGTAGCCGGTGAGGAATAGGAAACAAAATGCGAATTAACTGTGAATAGCAGGTGCAATTGTCCATATCAGTGGTTCTAAGTGAGAGACATATGTTCACTGCTGGGGGAGAGGGAATGGGCGCACAGTATTTTCCTAGGGACAATAAAGCAATTTTTTTTTCAAGGTCTCGGACCGGTCTGCGGGCAACAGAAAGGTAACTAGTAGGCTGATATTTTAGGTAACTAGTAGGCTGATATTTTAGGTAACTAGTAGGCTGATATTTTAGGTAACTAATACGCTGAAATTTTAAGTAACTAATAGGATGATATTTTACGTAACAAGATGAATGATATTTAAGTTAACAAGTGGGTTAATATTTGAGGTAACTAGCAGTATGATATTTATAGTAACTAGTAGTATGATATTTAAGGTAGGTAGTAGTATGATATTTATAGTAAAGAGTATGCATTATATTTAAGGTAACTAGTATTATGAAATTTAAGGTAAATAATATATGATATTTAAGTTAATTAATTAGCAGGATGATATTTATAGCAACTAGTAGGATGATATTTAAGATAAATAGTATGATGATATTTAAGGTAAATAGTAGGATGATATTTAAGGTAAATAGTAGGATGATATTTAAGGTAAATAGTAGGATGATATTTAAGGTAAATAGTAGGATGATATTTAAGGTTTATAGTAGGATGATATTTAAGGTAAATAGTAGGATGATATTTAAGGTAAATAGTAGGATGATATTTAAGGTAAATAGTAGGCTGATATTTACGGGAAATAGTAGGATGATATTTAAGGTAAATAGTAGGCTGATATTTAAGATCAATAGTAGGATGATATTTAAGGTAAATAGTAGGATGATATTTAAGGTAAATAGTAGGATGATATTTAAGGTAAATAGTAGGCTGATATTTAAGATCAATAGTAGGATGATATTTAAGGTAAATAGTAGGATGATATTTAAGGTAAATAGTAGGATGATATTTAGGAAGATATGTAATGATACTCTTTGAAGAAAGTCGGGAAGCATTGTTTATGTCATAGACAAGCGGGGTGGGAGCGGGGGTTCCGTGATTGATAATGTATCACGAATGGGCAGGGGGAGGGACATGACTAAAAAGTGCTGGTAACCACTGGTCTTGCGTTAAGCAAATAAAGCAGCCAACGTTAACTCGGTTGTAGTCGATCTTCCATTTACACAATCCACTCGTCCTTGACTAACATGAATGTTCGAGATTTTCTACTCTCATGTAGACAACATATCATCATCATCATTAAGTGCCGTCTCCGCAACGAAAGTTGGATTGCAACGTATCTCCAACATCTCCTGTCTCTTGTCTTGGTGGTGAACTCTGCTAGACTGTAACCTGTCCATTGTGTGATGGTACTCTCCCACCTGTATCTCTGCCTACCTCTTGCTCGCTTCCCTTTGACTTTAACCTCAAGTAAGACATTCAATAAGGTGTCATGTTTTTTAATGTATCCAAAGTATTGTATTTACCTGAACTTTATTTCTCTTAGTAATTCTTTCTTCATATTAAGTGTCTTTAGCACATCTTTATTTGTTTTCTTCTCTTTCCATGATGTCCTCCCTATTCTTCTATATACCCACATCTCAAATGCATACATTTTGTCTTCTAATTGTTTATTTAGTGTCCATGTTTCTGAGCCATACATTTATATGGAATAGATGTAGCATTTTATAATTCTCATTTTAACCTTGTTTGTAAGACAACATATAACTATTTTATACATATTTTACAACTATATATATATATATATATATATATACATATATATCATCTATTCTCTGACTATGGCACGTTTGACGGGTTAATATGCAGTAATTTTGTAACTTCTTAGAATGTTGGTAACTCCTTCAACATATCGTCTTATTGGTCTTCCTCTACCTCTTGCAGTTTTCATTCTCATGTTGTATGCTATTGTCGTTGACCAATATGCCGTCATTCTAATTAAATGGCGAACCAATTCAGTCTGTTTTTTTTGTCCAATATATTTAATCACAAACGTTGCTAGACCATTTTGTGTAATCTCTTCATTCCACGCATGATCTCTTCTTTAAATTAACTTGTGTTCTGTGTGCTTATATTTATATATCACAATCATTTGCCGCAATTTTCCTTTCATTAAATTTATGTTTGTAAAATGTTATGATCATTAGTTTGTTAGTTAGTTATTCCTCTATGGCCACAGACGGCACATAGAGAGAATGCCATAGATTTCCATGTCTCGCGTTTTATTGCAATTTGTCTTAGGTCTTCATTGTTTCTGATACATTTCACCGATGGTGAAGAACTTTCTTGTAATAGTTCTAAGTAAAGTCTCTCTTTGTCTTCCTCGTTTTCTATTACCCCTTGGCAACCACATCAAATCTTGTCAGGGGAGTCTTTTTGTCCATTCGCAGCGCGTGTCCGATGTAATTCCAGCGATGCTTTCTAATATAGGTAGATACATATTCTTGCTTTACTTCTTGTCTGACAACTGTGTTTGATGTAAGGTGGATAAATGTTGTTGTTTTGTTTCTTGTCTGACAACTGTGTTTGATTTACAATTTCATAATCATTGAAGCTCATGTAATCCGAACTTTGAAAGAATATATGAGATATTTGACTCTTTCCCACGCATACAATCATACACACACACACACACACACGTACGTACGAACACACATACAACCCCGTAGATAAGGCTGGTTGTGGGGGAAAAAGTATCTTTCATCCGACCCCTTAAGTAATCTAAGCGTGGGTTTTGTCCTAAGAAACATGCCACAAGCACAGATAATCCCCCAGATTGGTTCCTCCCCCTCCCCCCAAGTCATATACAATGTAAAGAAAACATATAAATTAACTATGGAAATGAGGAAATTACTTTATTTCTCGGTAAACCCAACCCCCTACCGAAGACGCATCTATGTCACTGCATTCACACGCTAACACACAACCGTGGAAAAGTTGATTCACATTTCTTAGTAACTCATTTGATTTACCTGTCTTCAACACCTGCTGAACTCGACTCCTTTAAAATACCTGTACTACTCATCTACACCACGTAAAACCGTCTCAAGCTGTTGTCTATAGTTACTGATGACCTGCATTGTGTTTATTTTAAGACGGTCAGATCAGACAGTGAAAAGATGACATGACTAACACTAAGAGTGATATGGGAAATTGCTTCTGATTCTGATACCACTTGGAGAAGAAAGTTTTAGCTTACAGCAGTCAGATTTGACACATGGATTAGCTCAGAAGGGCATCACCTGGAGTGTGCTGGTGTAAGGATTTCTCAAATGTTTTAGATCAATGTGGGGTTGTTTATCAACTATTTATAATTCAAAAGCGCCAGCTGTTGACTAGATTTCATTCAGTTAAAAAAGAATGACAAGTGTTTATTCAGAAAAACGACTCCACCGTATTTTTATGTGGGGAATATCTTTCTTAACACGCTCCTATCTGTTGCAATGGTTTTGAGCTTGTCCATTACGTATGTCATCAATTATGAAGAAGGTGTTTGAAGAAGTTTGATAACTGTTGTCAAGGCAGGGGTATTTGATATCAGTCGATGCCGTCATTAATATTGTTTTTCATGCAATTTACATTGTTTGGAATATATATTCCTATATCTACTCACACACACACAACATATCCGTCAAGGTAGTAGAGTAGTAATAATACACAGATACCCCCTTCGATCCCAACAAAAATCGGTCCGATAAAATCTCGACCCGTCCATGTAATGTTGTTGTCTGTTCATTATTTTCTTTATCCCTTATGCTCCTTACACCTTCGCCTGTTCCTATAGTATCGTTTGTGACAAGGAATCGTGCCTCATGGTTTGCGTCTGTGGGTCTCACCAATGACCCACTAGACAAACTACCCAGGCAACAGAAAACCTTAGTAGATGACATGCCGTTATATTGAGGTTATCTTCTTATAGAAGCTTCATGGCATGTCATCTATATAATTATGCTTTTCATGCTTGTATTTTATTGTTGCAATGTTTTTACCACCAATCTCTTAACTACAGGAAAAGAGCAAGGGGTAGACCAAAATAAACACTCAGGAGAGCAATATTTAGAGAAAGTAAAACAACCAATATTCATACTATTCAAGAACTGCACAGAATAGCTTTTAACAGACATAATTGGAGAGATTTGAACTCTGCCCTATGCGCTAAGTTCAGCGCAAAAGGAAAATGAATGAATGAATGTTTTTTATGCTTATTTAAAAAAAAAAATTAATGCACCCTATGTGGTTAGGAGGGAGCCAGCGGTATACTGGGCAACACTGGGGAGGAGGAAACTGACAGCACAGTTTTTTCCTATGGCTGAAGCCCATCATAGATGTATGCTGACTCAGGACGTAAAAATCCTTTTGACTTGAACATTTGGTTGCATGCTTGGAGCGCTAGAGAATTTCGGCATAACCAGTAGTCAATTGGTGGCGGGGAATGAGCACAGTGAACCCTATTTTGGCTTAGTGACTCAGAGCAGTGCATAGATTGAAACCTAACTTCCTGGTGGTATTTTCCGTCTCTGGCCCAGGGTGGGCCGAAAATCCACAGACCTCTCAGCAATATAATTCAAGTAAAAAGGCATGGGATAGAAGAGCATAAGCCAATATACCAGTGGATCAGCAACCAACCAACCCGACAAGGAATCATGTCAGCATTGAAAGAAATGACATAGCTCTAAAACATACTGAGAATTGTTTTATGAGTTCCTGAAATGTGCCAATTTCTATGTGCCTCTGTGAGGTGATGCTATACAACGATATGGTGTGACGTTGATGTTGAAAATCTTTAGAGAAACTTTAAGAGAGTAATTTAAGTTGTTATTCTTATCACCTGCCAGTCGAAATCAACCCAATTCTGTGTGTAAAATTAAGAGTCTAAACATAATCCTTAGGTTGGAGATAGATTAGAAGGCCATCACAGGCGAAGGATGTCAGTACGTGAAAACTTTCCAGATTCCGTACGCGTGACTACAGCCGAAAACGACATCGTCTACAAAAACCAAGCAATCTACGTACAATTCGAATATTCCCGTTTCGTTACGCAACATCGTTTACACAGAAGAATTTAAGTCTGGTACCTAGGTACACAATAGGCAATGAAATCGTCTTTCTACATTGGCAATGGTTGGCATCCTGAGTAGAGCCTCGTCCGATGATACTGGATTGTCTAGCCAAAATACCTACTCATGTCGTGACACAAACACCTCAGACTTCTTCCTTAGTCATTGCATTATACCAAATGTTGAAGTATCCTAGATTTGAAAGAAAGTTCTGAGAAACCACCAAATGCACATAGGAAGCAACACGATCAAATCGCTACATGGGAGCTAATTAAAAAAACAGCAGCAAATAAACAACAGTAAACTAACAATTTTCTCTACTCTTATAGGCATGAGTAACACAAACATTGGGATCTATAATTAAAAAGAACATATATCTAACACATATAATACATATGATATATGAGTTATATCAATGAATTTGATATATCATCTATCTATCTATTTTTATCTATCTATCTTATCTATCTTATCTATCTTATCTAATCTATCTTATCTATCTTATCTATCTTATCTATCTTATCTATCTTATCTATCTTATCTATCTTATCTATCTTATCTATCTTATCTATCTTATCTATCTTATCTATCTTATCTATCTTATCTATCTTATCTATCTTATCTATCTTATCTATCTTATCTATCTTATCTATCTTATCTATCTTATCTATCTTATCTATCTTATCTATCTTATCTATCTTATCTATCTTATCTATCTTATCTATCTTATCTA